>APFE030969678.1:176518-189480 GCA_000404065.3 Pinus taeda
TCCGAAGTTTTCCGAGCTGGGAGGTGAACCTGTAATAAGATACAATACAATACATTATTTTGACAACATTTTTTTCATGATCTAGCTAAGGCGGGCATTCCCATGCTCAGCTTTATAAATTCATTTTTCATGTACATAGGACAGATAATCGTTTGTGTGACAGACTGATGATATGGACATATCATCCTTTGATTAGGATGATCATCTGTTCGGCAATGATGTACACTTGATGTCTTTATATTCTTGAATATATCGCAGCCTGGATGGATTAAACTAGATCTGGGGTCTTCAAAACTCAATCAATCTTCACTCAGAGTACAAGTTGATCCATGTGAAAATTGTTCTGGGGTCGAACATGGAAAGACATTGCCTGATTACCAGCCAATGATGTAAGTTGTTAACAAGCGCGAGAGGAATCACCAATAATGACAATGACCCTCAAGGTACTACAGTACAATTCATGTCGTGTGAAAAAGGACTTGGCATTGAACACCATGCAAAATCTCTCGGTCGAAGGCCATTGATGTAAACCTGTCGCCGAAAGTGAGAAACTTGCCATTGAGGCATGCAAGCTTCAAAGTACTGAAAGGGTTGTTCATAAGTCAACTTCTTGCATAATGAGTTGACGTCGACAAGAAGTGACCCATCGTAGGAGGGCCTTAATGAATCCCACATCAACGACATGGAACGAGGCAAATGATTTTGGAGGTGAAAACAAACTGACGATAGAGGGTTCAGGGTGGCGGTCATGAAGGAATGACGCATGAATGTATTGCAGTGGGTAAGACACATGTGAATTGTCTGAATGACTTCTCTTGAACATATCGGCGACACTGACGATGGATTGGTAGTGTTAACCCCAAATATGGATGGTGTGATGGACCAATGGTGATGACCAGTCAACAGAACAACCCAACCCGGCATGGATGCGGAAGGAAAGTGTCATGTTCAAGAGCGACTTGCTACTAATAAAGTTTCTTCAAGTTTTCTTCCCAATTTTCCCCAGTCATTGCTGACCAGTACCTCTTTATTTTTGTCAAGCTTGAGGAGGATAACATATGCTTGTTCTATAATCCTCCCTTCGGCGAACCTGTTGCTATATTTTAGTGAGCCTAGCGACAGTGAAACTGGTTCTCGTCCTTTTGGATGAGTTTGTCGCTATTCGGTTTTAACGAGTTTAACGACAAAGATAACTTGGTCTCTTTCAATTTTAGAGAGTCTGAGAGAAACGAAAAGGAGACTCCAAAGATTCTTTTTCGTTTTATAATCCCTTAAGTCCAAAAAAGCGTAAGATAATACAAAAGGGATGAATTTTCGATAGTTTTAACGAGCCAAACAAGACAAGCGCTCGATCTTTTTGTGTAATAATCCCTCAGGTCCAAAAAGATTAAAATCTAGAGGAGGGATAACACTTCCAATGCCTTTAACGAGCTAGAGAGGCCAATTTCTAGGCAATATTTTCATATTTTACGAGTTAGGTGAAAAGAGCTTAAAGAAGACTCGTTTTCGAGGAACGAGTGATGGTTTTGAGTAGCAGCTGATTCTAGGTAAGATTTGGAATTTTCCAATCACGGAAGTGTCACAAGGATGGCTAACAGAATCACTCTTCGCAGATGTTCCTCGAAGGGGTAAACAATCATATGGGGGTGAATGATCGACTTAAACAAGAGTGGAGGTGATGGCGAGAAACAGACCAAGGCTCAAAAGCTAGCAATAAGGCATTCACAATGGTTATTTACCGGTTCATTTTTTAATGAGCTTAAACGCTGGGGGAAACATTTGCTCATGACTTATGTTTATTTTTTAACGAGCTTGAACTATGCTCTAAAACTTCTCGTGGAGGGTTTATTTTTTAATGAGCTTGAACTCTGCGACAACATTGCTCGCGATGATGGTCATTGAGTTTTTGATTCACCCTTAGCATTTCGTTCCTTCAAAGATTGTACTACCTTTTCATTTTCTTCATCAGCCCGATTAGAAATGAAAACATATGTTTGATAAATGAGTTAAAAACACTAATATTTTGCTTTAATTACGTGCATAGTAAATTAAAATTGACTTTTACCTCTCATTTTACCATTTCATTTGAATTCGGTTTGTTGGAGCTCTGGAGGTGCTTTTCCCCCCTGATTTTCACCAGCAGATTCTAGGAGATTATGTGGAGGATTCTCGACGTTGTTCGAACCAGGTAAGAGCTAAACTTGTGCTCTTTTATTTCATGCCTTTCATTTTGGATTCTGAGCTTGTTTCCTTGTCCTGCTGAGCCCCTGGGGTTTGAATAATTTGCCTTGGGACCATCGCACCTTTCCTTAGTTGAAAGGTGCAATGCATACTGATCTTTCCACTAACTAGTCAGTATGCGTCGCTCCTAGTACACTTGCTGGGGTGCGATGGATGCAGGGAGGAAAGTTTTTTCATAGTTTCCTCATGAAATTTTTGCCTGTTTTCACCAAATGAAGATCCTGACTCTTCCCTTGTTTGTTTTTCAAAGATTCATCGGAGAAAAATGGTTGTTACATGGCGAGAATGTGAGCATGAAGAAGAGGATGTTGTTGCTTTACATGATCCGGGCACAGTAGCTGCATTACGGAACTGTGGCCTGCCGAAGTTTTTCTGTATCTCTAGCATGAGGCAACAAATCAGTTTGTTACAATATTTCCTCAATGCCTTGGATCCTATCAACCAGGTATTCCAGATTAGGGGCAAATCAATTCCCTTGACAGTGGTGGACATCTATTTTCTGACCGGTTTATCAAGGCATGGTGCCCCTCTCTCATTATCAGGCTCCACCCGTGGGGGTGAGTACGTGAGGGAGTACATTCGCCGGCATTGCAGAGATGGATCTCAGCTAAGTATGGACAGCAAGATCAATATCCGATATGTCACTGATTGGCCCTTGCAAACCATTCTATTCACTTTTGTTAGACTGGCTGGTAGTTCTGCTCTTCATATAGCCAACATATCTTACATGCAGTATGCTTTGGAATGCCTTGAACCGAAGGTGTTCAATTGGTGTGACGCAGTACTTTTTGTGATGAAAGAACAATTGACCATGGTGAAGAGCGGTACATCCAAGAACTTTGGTTATGGTTCTATTTTGACCACTTTTGCCTTGGAGAGAATCCCATTGATGTAGCCGCAGTACATTTCACTTGGCCTACCTCCACCGACCGAACCACGGATGCAGAGATGGGTCAATCTTATGTCTCAACACGCTGGTCAGCCCCAGATTTCTTTTTATAAGACCTTCTTCGAGTGGTTTGACTGTCAAAAGATGGTTTATGCCAGGTTCCCATATGCTGGTATGGATTTCCGAGGTGATCTGGATTTGGTGCTGTCGGTTGGTGAGCAGTGGGGTGCCATGGGTAATTCTCCTGACCATATCTCTGTTCATTGTTCTTTATAATGTTCTTATATTCTTATGATCAAGACTAATGAAAACTCATGTGCTCATGCAGATGTTGGACCAGTTCGACCAACGGTACGCCGCAGATACCCAGCGGCCGCTCCGGCAGGAGAGGCTATTGGGAGGGCCATCCTTCACGATCTTGATGTGGTCGAGACTCTATCGGCACTACAGGACCAGATCGAGGGACTTACCCTTGGTATCCCGAATGTGAGGACCGATGAGTTGCCTCTTCGGTTGCAGTGACATACTACTGGAGTGTCGAGTCGATGGACTAGGCTCTTACACCTGATTGCACAAGCAGTGAATTGTTATCACCGGCATCATTAGGCTGGGGTGCCCCCTAGCATTTTTGAGTTTTGGGTCATTTGATCAATTTTTCCTTGGTTACAGAACATTATGTACAGACTATAGACAGTTATGAAATGTATTTTTGATTTTTGTAGCTTTATTTTGGTTAAGTTACATAATCCTGCTGCATATATTGATGTGATGCTTCTTTCTATAAATGTCGCAAATTTCTATCTAACACATAATTTTCCAATGAGTCTATTAATGTGTTTAAACTTCTGGAAATATGTTGATATTGGATGAAATCGAACTGTCTTTCCAAAATTTTGACCCTTAGGAACATGCGATAGATAGCTGGATTTCGTACAACATAGATGCCAGTGAGTTGTAGAATGATGAGCTGTGAGTCTAGCCTGACGACAAGTCGTCATATTCCATGTGTGATGGCATCAGAAAGGAGTTCTATGAATGCACTGTACTCAACGATATTGTTCATAGACCAACCAATACACACTCCTCTGAAACTTACTAACTCGCCACTGGGATTGAAAATGGCCCATGCCGCTGAAGACAGGTTCCGTGAACTACGACTTGCTCTATCGGCATATCCAACGAATGATTCTAGCAGGTTTGACATCTGCAACGAATGCAAAAAGTCGATTATTTAACCAAACTAAACACTCTTGGCGAAAACAAAAATGTAACAAAAGCATGAGGATTACTATGCTAGATCAAGCATAGTAACGCTTGAGGTACAACCCGTTGCGAGGTTGCGCCAGTGGAATACCATCATAGTCCATCAACGCGTAGGCTCCTTTTGCTAATACTCGTTTAACAATATAGGGACCCATCCATAATGATTTGAATTTCCCTGCTCCAAATTTATTGGATTCCTGGTCGTAAAGTAAGATCAGGTCACCTTCTAAGAGGATGTGAGGTTTGACATTCTTGTCGAACTGTGCTTTGACTCGCTTCTTATGAGCTTCGTTAGCCGAAGCTGCATCACGACAGGTTTGATCCAAATGGATTAGTTCCAAGAAACGAGCCTCCTCTTCTGAGGTTCCAGGGAGAAGGTCGACTGCGAGTTTGAGGGAAGAGATTTCACATTGAACCGGTAAGATTGCTTCCATACCGTACACCAATTGAAAAGGTGTGAATCCGGTTGCATTTCTTACCGATGTCTGGTATGCCCACAAGGCTGAGTACAGGATTAGGTTCCAATCCCATTTGTGGACTCCGATCATCCTTTGCAGCATGCGCTTTAGGACTTTGTTGATTGCTTCAACTTGTCCGTTAGCTTTTGGATAGTACAGAGTAGAGCTGTCGTGGGACAGTCCTAATTTGGCAGCCAACTCAACCATCATGTGATTGCAAAAATGTGATCCATGATCTGTGACTATGGCCTGTGGAACGCCAAATCTGGAGACTACGTGATTGAAAAAGAAAAGGGCAGCCATTTTTCCACTGTTGTTTAATGTAGGCATCGCCTCGGCCCATTTGGTAAAATAGTTCACCGCGACTATTATGTACCCATGCCCCCAGGTTGAGGTGGGGTTACATGTCATGAAATCTATGCCCCATTTGGCGAATGGCCTAATAGCTACTACTGGTTGTAGTGGTGTGGGTGGTCTTCTGGTTTTGCTATCGAAAATTTGGGAAACATGACAAATTCTAACTGCAGTTATGCAATCTTTGAACATTGTTGGCCAGAAGTATCCTGCTCGTAAAAATTTTTGCGTCGTAGCATAACTGGATTGATGCCCCCCACACGCACCCAAATGGCAGTCATTCAGGACATTTTCAGCCTCCTCAAGGGTGAGGCACCTCCACAGAACTGTATCCATACCGCGACAGTAAAGATTATCACTGACGATCACATAGTATTTTGCTTGGTATCGAATACGTCGTTGTTCGTAGCGTGAGTTATTAGACCTATATGTTTGTGTTTGGAGATAAATGATTATATCTCCGTACCACAAATTGCTTGAAGATATCAGAAACAAACCTTCATTCACGATTGCTTCTTCGGATGTTGCATCGTTGGACGACGATGGGAGATCGCATAGTAACTCTGCTAATACCAGGGCTTTCTTTGATTTGGATTTTTTGAATTCCAAATCCAACTCTTGTAGAATTGTTATCCATTTTGAATATTTTCCCCCCAGCAACTGTCGCAACAATATATAGGTCATGGGGTTGCAATCTGATAAAATGGTAGTTTTCCTGAAGAGGGCGTAGTGTCGAAATCTCTGTATTGCTTGAACAACCACGAGAGCGAGCTTTTCAACATAGGAGTATTTCATTTCTGTATCATTTAAGTTTCGGCTTAAATAATATATAGGATGTTCAATTCCATTGTCTTCTTGAACTAAAACCATTTCTATGGTCGTATTTTCTGCAACGAGATACATGTTAAAGTCTTATTGATAATCAAGAGCATACATTAATGACGCTTGTATTAGATATTTCTTTAAAGAATCAAAGGAGGCTTGCGCGACCTGGTCCCAAATGAACGGTACTTCCTTTTTCAAAGGACGAGTATAACCTTTAGCTAGTTCGGCGTAATTTGGAATGCACCTCCTGAGGAAATTTGCTTTCCCTTGGAGTTTCTAAATCTGAAGCAGGTTTGAAGGTGGAGGCAAATCGATGATTTCCTGAACCTTGCAAGGGTTGAGACGAATCCCATCCTTTGAGACAATGAAGCCAAGTAAACGACCAGAACTGACACAAAACACACATTTGTGTGGATTGAGTCTTATCTTGTAGTGTTGGCAATGTAGAAATATTACTCTCAAATGGCGCGGATGATTGGTCCGCTTTTGCAAATGAGCTGGGAGATCATTGAGATAAGGTTGAATGATGTTTTTGATGTCATGGAAAGCATAGTTCATTTCTCTTTGAAAAGTTGCCCCTGCGTTCTTCAAACCAAAGGGTAGATTGCGATATGTGAATGTGCCCCACGGACAAATGAATGCAGTCTTTGATTGGTCCCATGGGCGGATATTTATTTGATTATACCTGGAAAATCCATCCATAAATGAAAATATTTCGCATCCGGTGCACTCATCAATTATCTGGTCGATAAAGGGTGTAGGGTAGTTGTCCTTCGGACAAGCTTGATTTACATCCCTGTAATCGATGCACACTCTAATCATTCCTTGTTTTTTCATCACAGGAACAATATTCGATACCTAATCGGTTAGAGGAACAGGGTAAATGAAACTAGCATGGAGGAGTTTTTCAACTTCCGCCTTGATGGCAATGGCTTTCTTCAAGTGCACCTGCCTTAGCCGTTGTCGTACCATTTTGACATCTGGATACATCTTAATTTCCTATTCAACTATGCTCGAGTCGATACCTGGAATTTCATCATATGACCAAGCAAAGACATCTCTAAACTTGTGAAAGAGAGTGCTATATATTTCTAGTTTGGAAGAAGAACAAGATTTTCCAACATGAATATTCTCTACAACATTTGTTTTGGTTGAGATATATATGGCAGTAGTCTCTTCGATATTGGATAGGTTTCTCTTAGAATCCACCGTGTTTACAGTATTCGTCAAAAAGTCAAATACTGAAGGATGGTGTAGGTCACCGGAATTATCTTCTTTCCAAGTCAGAAGATGGGAATGATGGTGGTAATCTTCCCATGGTGCCCCATCAATCATCATCGATTGAATGATTCCTTCGTCTGTAGAGTGTACTTGTGACCAAGGATCTGAAGGGGTGCCATATTCCTTAGACCTATCTATCCAAACGCTCGACGAGCATTGAGGAGGGTTTGCCTCCCATGCTGAGAACATTGATTGCTATAATATTTCCAACGGGGTTAGAGGCAAAACTTGCAAATGATCCATTTTAACATCGTTTTCTGACATCTTTTGAATGGAAGATATCATATTGCAGGGTCCTACATTAGCCACTTCCGCCAAATTCGTAGGAGGCGGTAGGGTAAAAGTTCCCATTAGCGTAGGGTCCTTTAGTAGGCCTACTTCGATATTATGAAGCATGCTAGGGCTTCCACGGATCATCGGAATGCTTCCCGTAACTTGCGAACTGTTGGGGAGAAAAGTCTGTTGGTCGATGATCGTAACTCCTCCTTGGGAAGGAAATGCAATTTTCCTAAAGTAGGTCAACACAATAGCTGCCATGGCATATATCCATGGTCTTCCCAGTAGGATGTTGTAATCAAGATTCCTGTCGATGACTTCAAAATCGATTTCTACTGTTTTTCCCCCCAGTTCGACTTGCAAGTTACTTAGTATCCCATACGGGGTGTATGTACGTCCATCAAATGCTTTCAATGTTGTTGATGATCGCGACAAGGACAAAGACCCTAGAGTTTTCCAGCAACTCATCGACATGATACATGTGGATGTCCCCTCATCAATAATTTTTCTATGAACAGTTTTGTTGAGGGCTTTCACTTGAATGAGGAAAGCTAGTTGAGCTAGTAACTGAGGGTCATATCCTTTATGATTAAAAGATACAAGATTGGAATCTGTTGGGTCAATCCCACCTATTGCTGATAATAAAGACTGCTTTTGGGAGGGGCAATTTTACAGTACTTCAAGAGTCGACATCGCGGATGGTGATTGAGCTAAATCCTCCACTATATTATAGTGTTGTGTTGCTCAGGCATGAGGATTAAATGTCAATTTGTGTACTACTCCCTTTGGTGGTTTTATTGTTAATTCAGGAACGATGGGTGGCACAACTTTTGCTGAAGTCATTGTTGAACTACAAGGTTGATCCTTATCCTTGTTGTTCAACATCTGTAGATTCCCGTAATCTTTACTCCTTGTCGTTATAAGAGCATCATTCAGCTGCTTCAAGACTGACAACATTAGCACTTGGGACAGGGAATAATTTTCGCTAGCAACCAGATTTGTTCCTCGGATTGGAAACGGATCTGTTAGGACAGCCGAGGTTTTTGAACTTTTGAAGAATTTTCTAAGTTCTTATTTATATGGATACTCTCTGGTCCAGTGATCCTCGTCACATATACTACATGGATTTTTTGGTTTCGCATTCCCAAAAGGATTTTCAGAAGATTTTCTAGGAGATGAGTCTCCCTGGTTTTTCTTCTTCCCTTGTTTTTTCTTCTTGCCTCCTGGTTGCTTGGTTTCTTTGCCTTTGTCTGTTGACATGACATTTACTTCTGAGGCTATAAGTTCCTGATTTGCATCTTGACTCGAAACCGTGTAGGCCTTTTTCGATGTGGCCTTCGCGGTTTTAGTGCTTGTCATACCTATCACACCATCACTGGCATGAGTGTCTTTGTTTGATTTAGGAGGTGGAGGAGCAAAGAATTCTGGTCTAGGAGCATCAAGGATTTTATCGTAGAGAGTGCTAGACTGAGTATAGATCAAGTCTAGATATTGTGCATGAGCAATAACTTGCTTTTCAGTGACGACTCCTCTCTTTGCCACATCTTCTATAATAGCGGGTAACAACGACTTAATAAACCATTCAGCCAATAGCTGACCAGGAACATATGTTTTTACCATTCTACGATGACGCCGCCATTCATGAATATGATCGGATATGTGAGTGGCTATCATTTGTTTGAAATTGGTAAGCAGCTCAGTTCCTGTTTCGTACCTGATAGGTAACTGAAAATGGGTTAAAAAGGTTGTGGCTAGGGTACTGAAGTTATCAAACGAAGCTCTAGGCAATTCGATATACCACTTTGCTGCCGGACCAGTTAACGTGCGCTGAAAGAGGCGAAGCCGAATCGAATCATCATTGAGAGTGTTTTATGAACACCATAGATGAAAGGTCATCACATGATTCGACAGGTCTTTGCTCGAATTTCCATTAAATTTAGGAATATCCAACGGAAGTTTATGTAGAATCACCAGCCACCAAGGGGCGTAGGCAATTGGATCATTCGTTAGTCGGCTTAGATATGGTAACTCTAAAGTTTCCACGAAGGGCAACTATTGATTCAGGCTTGGTTGAGCATACCTAGGATAAGACAGAATAGTTTGAGAAGTCGGTCTTTGCATACCAGCATAATGCATTTGATGTTGGTAACTTTGGTAAGGTTGATGGGCATAACCATTATGATATGGTTGATATGGCTGCCAATTACTTGCAAAGACTTGTTGCTCATATCCTTGGTAAGCTTGCTGGAATTGCGGTTGTTGGTATTGCACTAGCCATGGTTGTGAAGCCATGGACTGTTGTCTAGTATTGACTGTTTGACCAAGATGGGGATTGGTGTTCCCCATTTGAACCCGCGCCATTCCACTAGTTGGTGACTGTGGTTTTGTCGTAGGTACAAGAGATTGTTGTATTGCAACCTGCGAAACTTGAGGTTGGCATACAACTGGTGACGCTTGTACTTACGATACTGCCACAATAGTCGGCGTAGTGGGGATGTTTGTCATAGGTGAACTTTGTTGTATTGAGCATACAACTCTTGGTTGTTGAGACAAGATTGGTACCCAACCGCTAGTTGTGATTCTAGCATAACCCAAATTTTGTTGCGAACTCACGCATGGTTGTCCTTCTAAGGAGGACAATGAAAGGGTATACGGCCCTCCATACGATAGTAATCTAGTACTCAAAGGAATAATATTCCTTTGGGGACCAGTTTGCCCAAATTGACCTTGTGACGGATCAATTTGTCGAGACTCAACGTAAGAGATTCCAGATATAATTCTAGTCAAACAAATGGGAATAGTCCATACTGTCAAAATAGTCCCTAGATGGACTCCATCTAGCGATTGAAAGCTGGTTGGGACAGATGGCACGCTGATGAACATTGTCGGAATAGCAGAAGGAGCTTCCGTTGTTGCTGTGTCGAGTGACACAGTCCTTGATGTTGACGGTTGTTCAGGCATATTAAGCCTATCCAAAAGATTCCTTAGCAATTCTTCAGGAACTTCTGAGGGTGGGTGAATATTTTCTGATGAAGAAGGATACAGGGCAATCCCAGCTCCAAGTTGCGTTGGAGTGCTAGACGGAGGATCTTCCACAATCCCTTCTATGGCAATCAATCCAGGAGGAAGAGGCAGACCGCCAGGTCTGTAAAATATTTCTGGTGCTGAAGAAGATGTAAGTTCTGCAGCAGCAAACGGTTGGGGAGTAACACCTTCTGAATCGGCTATAGATGGAGCCGGTTCAGGAATAGAAGTGTTAACCGTCACGCTAGGATCAGTTGTAATGTCCTTTTGCAGTTGCAGAATTTCTTCTATACAGTCAGGGATTCCATAAATGTTCATAGTAACTGTAGTCTCTGAGGATTTTGGAGTGCTTGCTCCAACCAACCTAGGGGACTTCGATCCGGTTAAACGAGTTCACCTCGTCCGGAACGGTTTCACTTCCGGAGTCAACGACGGTTGACTCGTGAGTCTCCGCGAACGACAGGGTTTTGATTGACTTTCTTCCACGATTTTGGATTACTTGATCAACTCAAAATAAAAATGGAATTTTTTTTCGAATTAAATAAATTTTAGACGCTTTGACACAACTTGTTTTTTCAATTTTAAAGAGTCAAGAAAAAAAAAAGATGACTCTAGTCGCCTTCGATTTTTATTGAGCCTAAAGTGACAAGTGCTCAGAGGACATTTTCCTTTAAGGAGTCTGAAAAGGAGCAAAATGGACTTCTCTGGAGATCTAGGCAGAGAGGATTACCAAACCAATCGTAAAACTACAGAATACTTTTTGTGGTACGGCAGTCAATCTTCGCGAATGATGTGTTCGGTGCATTGCGATCGATAGGGCGACAGACACGGATTCCTAAGGATAAAGGATGCAGCGTATTGTGGTCTCCCAATATATACTCGACGGTACATGGGAGCACAGTCTGTATTGGCACTTGTCATCTCATAGTGGAGGAATCACCCAACCAACACTGAAAGCAATAGTTACCAGGTTTTACGACGCTAGAATACGTCTCTAGCCTAGACCTCTACATGTTGTACGTTAAGTTCCAAAGCGTTGTTAGATTCATTGAATTTATTTTAAGTTGATATTTCTTAACAACTTGCCTTTCAGGTTCACCACGTGATGTATATATAATTCCTAAAATGCAGTCTAAGATGATAAACAAACATTTGATCTTCTTTCAGTAATGAAATTCCTAGCTACTAAAGGGAAGAAAGTCAAGAATATTTTCTTCACAGAGCACAGAGCACACACTAAATGCAGAGTTCTAAATCAAGCCAAGCAATCAAAATGCAAATGCACATGCATGTATTTGTTTTCAGCCTTCTTAATGTGTGAATGACGTTAAGAAAGCTATGTGCAAAACTGAATTACTTTTAAAGCGACAGTACTCAACAAAATTCTTTTTCAAAATGAAGTGAAAACAAGAGAGACACTTTGCGATTTTGAAATGGAAATTGCTTTTCGACACTTTAAAATTACTAATTCAAATCCTATGCAATAGTAAATGTATAATCGACTATCCAGAACAATGGGATTGTTTTTTATAACTAAAAACGACAGCTACGACACTTTCAGATCTAGAGACGACAGTTTGACTATGCTACTTTTTGCAAAAGAGAACTAAAAACGACGCACAATACATAAAAACATCTATAGTTCTTTGCACTAAGGAGGTGGAATAATGCAAGAGAAGGGGGTATTCACAGAACTACACTGACTACAAATAGAAAAAATCTTGAATAAGATTGAAAACAGTGAGAAAAATCCACAGTCGGAGGGTAAAGTTAACCCTCCCTGACCATCGCACCTGTTACATAGTGAACTTAGTATGCAACGCACCTACTGCACTCGGGAAGTTCGATGCATACAGACTGCCTTGAAGGCAGGGTGTGATGGTAGCAGTGCGAGACTTTGAACAGGATTTCACTCACAGTTTGCAATCTAGTTTAGGTGTTTAGGCCGAATAAGTAAAGATCAGTGTATGTAAAACATAGGGGTGATCTAAGAGGTTACTAGAGCCACCACTTAGGGCAATTAGATTGCTTGCATATCTATTGTTTAATTCATAAACAAAACATAGAGATAGGCTAAAACATCATTGATCTACTTTGCATTTGTATGACAAATGCAGTTTGAAGGCTAGCTGGCTTGACTTCAGGCTCCGTCTGTAAGTTTATAAAAGAAACAAGGATAGATAGGCGAACAAGTAATCTAGTCGCTCCCCAGTGGAGTCGCCATTTTGTTATCCGGGAATAGTGTCCACTTGGATGCTGCTATTCCCACTAATATGGGTGGCTATCTTAGAAACAAACAATCAAAGTCTACTGTTGTTTCCTTTTATGAAAATAGATGAGAGGAGAACCAA
>APFE030969678.1:189490-205989 GCA_000404065.3 Pinus taeda
CTCTCCTTCTTGATAGAGTTTTGCAGCTTCTTCTTTGTCTGCCCAGCTTCAAAAGGACCTGTGGAATCACAGCAACATACTACTATGCAAGAAACAAGGATCTAATTTCATAAATAATGCAGGATCAGATGTGCATTAACCATATACATGCATATATAAACAAGTACACAAGAATATGGAAGGAAACAAGAATAGCTTTATTCAGATGAAAAGTAGCAAGAAGATTAAAACCATGTGCTCTGACCCAGCATCACCCTCCAGCTAAGAAGCCCTTCTTCACCTCAAGCAAAGCTAGATCACCCAACACTGTGAATGTACACTAGAAAACCAACAACACTTCTCTATAAGATACAAAATTCTAGCCTCTGGATCTCTGTGATGAGGGATCCATATATAGATGATTACAGAGAGGCGAGTCACCTTCTGGGATCTTGATTAGTTTCCTCTCTCTGATAGTTCCTGCTTCCAATTGGAGAATGATGATCTCTTACTCATCCCTGGTCGAAAATAGAGAGGCAAGTGTTAGAGGGGAAGCTTCTGGAAGATTCCATGATCTTCCACCTCGCACTTTTGTCCCTGCCATTTGTCCATTCCCGACCATCGCACCCTAAAGAGGAGCAAATCAGTATGCATTACACCTTGTACACTGGGAAGGTGATATGCATTGCACCCTCTGCATTGAGCTTTCAGTATGGTCCAGTTTTGACCATTTATGAGCAGTTTTCAGTGGAGAACTTCTGGGAGATGATGTAATCAGTTGACCTTTTTCCTTTAGGCAGTGAAGCAACACTTTTAGGGACTTAGGAGCCCTCAGTTTATGGACATTTATGATTGGGTTTGAAGTGCCCAAAAATGTCTATAACACTACTAAAGAGGCAAATAACCAAGTGGTGATGAAGTTTTTAGAAGAAAACAATATTTCATCAGATTTGGGTGCCCTGTTAAAATCATAATTGGTAATGCTCAAGTGTTCAGTTCAGTGAGGTTTGATTGCTTTTTGTCAGAAATATAATGTTATTCTATCTCATTCAACAACTTATCACCCTCAAGGGAATGGATTGGCTGAATCCACCAACAAAACATTGGTGAAAATTCTAAAAAAAACCATTGCAGAGAATTAGAAGGACCGGGATTCAAAATTGAATTTTTCTCTTTGGGCCGTCCGAGTGACTACAAGAAGGTCTACAGGAAAATCACTTTTCGAGCTATACAAAACACAAGCTTTTTTTCCTAGTCAACTTGTGAAGCCTGTGACTGCAATGATTTAGGAGGCAAAAGAAGAACCAAATGCTTTAGTGAGAAGGATGCATAAGGTAATGGAGTTGAATGAAATTAGAGATAAGGTAAGAGATAATTTGATTATATATCAATAAAAAATGAAGGGCATTTTTGATAGAAAAGCTAAAGAAATTGATTTTAAAGATGGAGACATGGTGCTAAGGTGGGATACTAGGAGAGAAGGCAAGGGTAAACATGGGAAGTTTGACCCTCTCTAGTATAGACCATTCAAGATTACAGAGGTAAGGGCAAATAATACATTTCTCTTGGATAGCCTTGATGGTGAAACTCTACAACTGCCTATCAATGGGTAGTACCTCAAACATTATTTCTAGTTTTGAATCACGTACACCTTGTCATTTTAAATACTAGAATGAATTCATTGTACATTTGCCATAGAATTGAATTTGGTGAAGCAATACATGACTCCATGCTCAAGGTCAAGGCACTAATCTACGGTTCTTAGTGCTTATGTGGCAAAAGAACTATCCCCAGGTGGAGCTAGGTTTTGTAGCCTACACTATCATTTAAATTTTCAATATTATTCAAAAGCCAAAAAATAAAATATCATGTCTAACTTTTGGAAAAAGAAAAGAAAGTTTAAAATTTTAAAATATTATTTTAAATTGCACTAATGGCAACATTGAAGGCATTAAGAAGGTGGGCACAACCCATCTAATAAAGTCCAATCATTTCCACGAAGCACGACCAAATGTTGACAAAGATGATAGGTAATGTACTCTGCAGGGGAACAACTAGCGCGGGTTATAATCCATGGATCAACCCCGCAGTTGAACCTGATGTCAACACAATTGACAGAGATTGATGACCCATGATCACTGCAGGGGTTCATCCTTGATCAACATCTTGTACACCCCCTACCCTTGCAATGGGCCACCCCTAATTGTCGTGCTCCACATCACGTCAACCACATCATCTTTCGATCCCATTCATTTATGTCCAGCTCAACCACTGTACCCCGTCACCTCATCCCTGTCACTTCATTAATTTGTTACATGTTCCATTTCCCCCCCGTTTTGCTTTTCATTTATAAAAAAATAAATAAAACCCTATTGCATTAGTCACTTGTTTTCGGTACGAGCATCTCCAACGCATAAACTCTCACCTCCAGTTCAACATTCCAAGTCAGCAATTGTCATTCTCAGACACCATGGGAAAACAAGCAAGCTCCTCTTCTATCATCCATACCCCGCTAATGGATGTCAAGCATGATATTTCTGATACTTTCTGCATGATTAAGCATCTCCCTCTGTATCAAGAAGTTATTTTGAATCACAACAAGTCCCTTGTATTTGTGGCAATGGTTAGGTTAGGTGTCTTAGCAGATTTTGTCCCAAAAACCCACTTGTTTCCAGAATTCATTCAATGGTTAGCCTCGTTTAAGTACCCTAAGCAGTGTTTTGTGATGAATGAGTTAGGGGAAAGTGTCTTCCAAGTAACCACTCAGTTAATTCACCAGGCTTTTAATTACCCTGTCTCTATAGCTTATGTCACTTTTACTAAAGAGTCTTTGGCCTCATATTATGACAACCTATCATCCCAGGAGTCCTCTTATGTTGTACCCTTCTTAGCCCCTAAATCTGGATAGTTCTCTCTAGACGAAATATTGTTTTCTTTAGATATCATTGTAGCAAATATAAGACTATTTTTGCAGGTGATTTCTAAGATTATGGGGAAGGAAGACTTCAGACACGTTGATAAAGAAGTTTTGGGATTTTTCACTATGATGATGAAAGCAAGAGTGATATTAGATATTCCAACATTTTGGGTGGACACCATTAATACTCAATTCATGACTGTCACTTACTGGTTCATTCAAATTCCTTCAGTTGTCACTTATTTGTTTTTGTACTAGAACGTTGAGCATTTTACAAATTTGGGGTTAAATATTGTAGACATAAATAAAAAGAAACAGTGAGTGGTGTTCTAGACAGACCTGGTAAGGGGTGATCTAGAATATGGTGGCCTGTTTGAATTTACTTCATTTCTTCCAGTGGCCTACAAGATTTTGAATGGGACCTTGCCACCAACATTTCTTCCCAAAGCTCAAGAATTTCTTCATTGAGCAAGGATGTAAGATATGGAGATTGGTTTGTATTTGAAGAGCATGCAGAAATAAGGCTTTATGGAGCCTCAGTCAAACCATATAGGTTACCAAAATTTGTGCTAATGAGACTCTTTTCTCTTAAGTTTATCAGACAAAAAGCCTAAATGTGGATCATGTTCATTTTGTCCCCATGAAAAAGGGTTATCTCTTTAAGTTTCCCAGAACATTAGGACCCTTTATTGTGAACACTAGGCATGTTTCTCAAGAGGTTGAGAAATTATTGGGTGATATGTGTCTTTTATAGGTTGTTGAGTGGGCATACGATCCTCATCAAATCATTTCTAAAAGAAGGTTAGAAAATGGATATTCAACAATTGTGCATGAAAATAGGTCAGAAATTGAGAAAATGGCAAATGGAGGTCCAAAAAACACTAAAGGAGCAGAGATTGAAACCATGAGTATTTCATAAAAAGGTTCAAAAAGCGCCGAAGATGAAGTTATTGATCTTGATGAAGAAGAGTCAGAAACAACAAAGGGAGCCAAACTATTGGATGCAATGTCTTCAGCACAACCTAGTTTAATAATCCAATTAGGAGAAACAGAGGGTGTGCCAGCTTCTCCATCCTTTGGTGAACACGTTCATGATCAAGTTACTCTTATTGAAAGCATGTTTGCCCAGATAGCTGAGAAAAAATAGAAAATAAAGATAAACATAGAGGCTCAGGCTGAGTCTCAAATTATTTCCAAGCAAACTAGGTTACTGTCTGCTATGGACTTAGAAAAGGGTCAGAGTAAAATTACATTCTCTCATCCCACAAAGATGTCGGTTGGGTCCACTAGTAACTTTAAAACTGTCAATTTGACAGTTGATACTCAGAAACTTCCTATGCATGACAAAATCAAATTGCACATGAAGACTGGGCAAATGATTGTTAATGATTTACATAAAAAAAAATGCAGTTGCTATTAAAGCAGAGAAAATGCGATCAAGCAAGTAAAATTGGAGAAAGCCAATTCCAGAGCCCTAAATGCCCAGGTGGATGAATTAAAGAAAATTATTGTAAAGATAGGAGTCAATCGTGATGATCAACCTGTAATACAAAAATTATTGCAATATGCTAAGTTAGAGATTGGAATCTTCCTATAGGTAAGAATCCTATTGTTGCATGGATAACTAAAGTTAAGAATGATAAGGAGAACCTTTTACAGGATGTATTGTAGAAACTAAAGAGGTTTCTTTACTTAAAGAATCATTAGCCAAGTTACAGAAACAAGTAGATACTCATGTCTACATAGTAGTGATGTGAGTCAATACATAGGATCCAGTGTCACAGATATTGCAGCTGGGGACAGAGTTAAAGATGGTTGAGCATGATTTGAAAAATCACAGAAGGACATGGAGATAGCTTAACATGAGTGAAGAGGAAGCTAAAATGGAGAAGGAAAATGAAAAGAAATTCAGAGAAGACTTTCAAAATGATGAAGAGGAGATTAAAAGGTTGAAGGAGAAAATGAAAGGTAATATGTCTTTAATCTAGGCTAGGGAAATTCTCTGGGATGAGATTATTGAAGTTATTAGGAACATATGGGAATTCCTTGTCATTGTGTCTATTGAGAAAACAATTGTCAAAGACATGGAAATTTTGGTTATGCAAAATAAGCAGAAATTGTTAGAGATATCCATGTTTGCAAAAAGAACAATAGATTTTATTAACTCTAAGTCTACTTCAGAGCTAAAGGAACATGACATTATGGAAAGAACTTTGTGTGCAATGGATTTTAATATGATTATCAAGAATATCTACAGAAACACTGTTGAGAATAAAATGAAAGAAAGAAAGGAAGTAGTTTCCAGGTTCAATATCATATTTGACAAAAGAGTTAGAGCTAGGCTCCCCTCTTGCTGGGATTTACAAGGAAACTTGTTTCCATGGAAATCATATGAGACTTTTCTAGTTGAAGCAAAAAGTAAGATTGAAAACACCCATGAGAAGACAACAGTACTAAAGGGAGAAACTATTGTGAAGTATCTTAATAAGGATTTTAAACTTCTATGGATGGTGAAGACTTTGTTTATAGAAAAACCTACTTATAGTAGGATCACAGCATTCAGAATGGCACTCAACAAGTTGGAAGGAGCAGAAAAGTTGAACGTACCATTGTGGAGAAGATGCAAAGAGTGGATGACAAAACAAACAGAAGATGCTCCAGCAAGGCCATCTACTCCAGCAAGGCCATCTACTCCAGCCACCAATTAGAAAAGTGACTAGCAACAACTAATCATAATTTAATTCCATTTCGTTTTATGTTATTTTATTTCCAGCACCATATGGCATCTTGAAATTTTCATATCAGCTATATGTCAAGGGTTTTAAGATAATTCTCTTCATACTCCTCAAGATAAAGACACGTTACAAATGAGTGACATGCATAATAAAACTTCAATGTCTTAGGCACAATTTCTCAATAACCTAAAAATTGGTTTCCTAAGGGACAAAAAGTCTTATAAAAAGGAAGACGTTTCAAAAGGAGATTAGGCACTCCTCTATGACTCTAGATTCTAGGAATTTATGGGCAGCCTATAAACAAGGTGGCTTGACCCTTATGAAATTCAAGAAGTACATAACAATGGTACTCTCACTTTGACTACCACTGACAGGTCTGGCCATTCTTTCAAGGTGAATGGGCATTAGGTGCATCTTTATCACAAACCACTCATCAAGGAGTCTTTTTGCCAATAGGTACACGACAACCCCACCATGAAAACTTTTGCTGCAGGGAGTGATGACTCGAAAACTTTGCTGTCATGAAATTGTACTTTTATTTGATTGTAAATAATATATATATTCCTTTATGGTTGACTGCAATCTAGTTAGGCATCACCATGTAAATACGATTATTTTTTTCTTGTGTTTAGGTGTGTTTTGTAGGTGTTGTTCAATCGATTGAATGATTGTTGTTCAATCAATTGAACAACACTTATTCTAGTGTGCATATTGTTATTCAATTGATTGAACATTTTCTATTCAATGAATTAAACAACAATTATTGTTGTGTGCATATTGTTGTCCAATCGATTGAACTATTGTTGTTCAATCAATTGAAAAGCACTTTTTGCGTGTTTATTGTTCAATAAATTGAATGATTGTTGTTCAATCAATTGAACATCACTCTTTGCATATTTTTTGTTAAATCGATTGAAAGATTGTTGTTCAATCAATTGAACAACACCTTTTGCATGATTGTTGTTCAATCGATTGAACGATTGTTGTGTAATCAATTGAACAACACCTTTTGCATGTTTGTTCAGTCGTTTAAATGATTGTTGTTCAATCAATTGAACATCATCTTTTTCATGTTCATTGTTCAATCGATTGAACGATTGTTGTTCTATCAATTGAACAACACTTTTTGAGTTTTTACAATTTTGCTATTCAATCAATTGAACGATTGTTGTTCAATCAATTGAACAACACTTCTTGAAAATTTCCGATTTCATTTTTCAATCGCTTGAATGATTGTTGTTTAATCAATTGAATTTTTTTTTTTGTGATTTTCCGATTTCGCTGTTCAATTGATTGAACGATTGTTGTTCAATCAATTGAACAACATTTTTGCGATTTTTCGATTTTGTTGTTCAATCGATTGAACGATTGATGTTAAAACAATTGAACAACACTTTTTGTGTTTTTTGATCTTTTTTATATTGTTTAATCGATCAAACGATTGTTGTTCAATCAATTTAACAACACTTTTTTGTGTTATTGTTCAATCGATTGAACGATTGTTGTTCAATCGAATGAACGATTGTTGTTCAATCAATTGAATGATTACTGTTCAATCAATTGAACAACATTCTCTATGTTTTTTGTGTTCGTGTTCAATCGATTGAATGATTGTTGTTTAATCTATTGAACAACACTTTTTGAGTCTATCTTATTCAATTGATTAAAAAAAATTTGTTCAATCAAATGAACAATCCCGGTTTTTCGTTTTGTGTATTTATTGTTTAAATCGGTAGAATGAACAAATGTGATTTCTCTTTGATGTTTTATCGCCGATCATTATTTTTTCCATTTTTCTTTTATATTTTGAATAAAAACCATCTGGTTGGATTTGCGTCTAAGATAAAGAAAAACAATAAGGTTAATACCATTATGACCTATGAAACCTTTTGATGGCTATCATTAATTCAAAAGCTGATATGGTGTATATCTATAATAACTGGCTAAAAATTTTCCCTTGGGGTAAAAAGTATAACTTTCATTGGAATGTTTTTTAGTTATTATGCCATCCCTAACTCTTAAAGGGGAAATGAGCTTCCCTCTTTTTACAATAAAAGGATCAAAATATGAAAAGATGAAAATATGAAAATAACAAGCATTGTCTTAAAGAGGATAGGGGGTCTCAGGATGATCCAGCCTACCATGATCATAAGGATGTAACGGGTGACATTCCATTTTGGCCACCAAACCAAGGTAATGAACTTCTTGATAATTAAAACTATCAGAAGGATAGGGGGTCTCAGCATGAGCAAACCTGATCAGTTTTTTATATCCTGGTGAATGTTATGGGGTAAAATGCACGGGATGAAAACTACCCTCGAAAGTCTTCTTGGGACTTCCGACAGACTGTAAGGTTATCTGCAAAAGGTACCTGTTACACACATGTTCATCTATCTGACATATATTGACAAGATATGGAGAAAGGAACACCTTTGGTTCTTTCTAGATTCACTTGGGGATCTCCATGCAGTAAGAAGAACTCCTCTTGACGGGCTCCAAGATGATTCCTGCACAAAAGAACGAAGCAAACCAATCACAACATATACTTCTAACAATTAATGAAAGAATCCGTAACAAACATGTATAAGTGTGCAACTAATCTACTCAACACAACAAGCATCAGAATGGACAAATAAATGCACAATATCACCGACACTTCGAG
Organism: Pinus taeda; assembly: GCA_000404065.3. Taxonomy (NCBI): domain Eukaryota; kingdom Viridiplantae; phylum Streptophyta; class Pinopsida; order Pinales; family Pinaceae; genus Pinus; species Pinus taeda. Next base: position 197,784 of record APFE030969678.1, read on the forward strand.
TAGTGGAACACAACCGCAGTCCTATATTCAGAAGAGTGATTACAACAACCCTGTTGTATTAGCCTTTGTTATCCCTTCTTCCTCTCTCTCTCTCCTTCTTTTAGCTAGCTCCTTCAAGAATATGACAATATGACAATAGCACCATGTACTATCTTTCTTTCTAACCCTTGTGCAATGGCCCTCTCGTTGCTTAAATAGCAATCAAATTAGGACTTCCCAACTCCACTTGTAGATCATTCGGGTAGAAACCATGAGCCTGCCTCTCTTACCAGCTTTTTCCCATTTGCCTCTGTTTCTAGAATAGAATTTCTCCAAATATCTTGATTTTTGGAGTTTCCCTGCTTTTCTTGCACAAACTTAGGGAAATAATATCGAGATATTTAATGGCAAATTCATTGGCTTAACCACTTTGAGCATCACTAAAGTTCACTAACGCTCCCCCTGGTCTAACAACATGAGTTAGCAGGTTGACTAACGCTCCTTTATGCTTGTAAACAAGATTTATAAGGTAGGTTATCAGTGTACAGAGAGCATTAGTGTCGATTCAGGGCCTTCAACTGTGGTCATTCTTTCAGTCATCTTGTCTTTCTCCCCTGGGTTGATTAGGAGGTCAATTTTTCCTATAACAGATGCCCCCTAAAATATGAGATCAGAGGCAGAGATGATGGCCAAAACACTTTATGAAAATACTGTAATTTCCTGTCGAAATATTTGTAGAGAGAGAGAGAAGTTTCGAGCGATAAGGAAAACCTAATACAACAAAAGTACATATATATGAACTACTAAAATCATGTCTTGAGTCAGGCATTCCCATGCTCAGTAGCTATATCAGAGTAACTTTCTCCTTAGAGATATAACAATGTTTCCTGCCAACATGGCATAGGGCGGATCCAGTGTCATAATAGATTATCTTGAAATGGTTGTCTTCAAAGAACAATATCACAGCCTGGGAGAGGAAACAAGGCTGAATGATGCAAGCCTCTAGCCAAGGTCTTGATTCCTGCTTCACCAAACAACATAGATCGGTACATGTGATAAAATGAGTTGAGTCGAACATGCACGAAATCATCTGATTACCAACGAATAATGGAGACTGTTAACAGATGCGAGGAAGGCCACCAATAATGGTGATGGTCTCCAAGATGCACAGTGAAAACTATCGAGTGTGAAAGATTTTTTGTCGTCGAACACTCGTAGAATCGCTTAACCAGGAGCCCATGATGAAAACTCGTGATCAAGCACAAGGTAACCTGCCACTAATGTCTGCAAGTACCAAGGCATTTAATGTGTTTCTGGGTTATCTTCCTAGATAGAGTGTTTGAAGTCGATAGGAAGGAACTTGTCGAAAGGTAGGCAATGATGTGTCCTACATTAGTCGACACGAAACCGGACAAGGATGATTTTGTTTTTTGAAGAATCTTTTGAGATTTTGGGTCTAAACAATGGAGGGCATGATGAAAGCATATGTAAGGTTAGTTGATCGAGGAAACAAGTAGGGACCCTTGAACAATAGAAGGCATGACACTGATTTTAACTATACAGCACAAGACTCATGAACACTACAGAGTGTTTAAGATATAGAGATGCAATGGCATCAGGGTATATAGGCTAAAAACTCATAGGTTGGTAGGGTTCATATTGAGAGGCTATCAAAATGACGGTTTATCTGAGGGAATGCCATGTTCAAGGAAACTTCTGCTGCCAAACCATGCTTCAGGATCAGTTGAATTTCCACTTTTCCCCATCTGATTTTTAATGAGTCTAGATGGGTAAACTCATCGATCTTTTCATGTTTAGAGAGTGTGAAAAGGATTGCAAAAAGAATGACTCTTTTCCTTATCTAATTAGTTTAATGAGTCCAGATAGGCAAACTCGTCGATTTTTTCATCTTTTAAAAGTTTGGAAAGTATCGTAAAAAGAACGACTCTATATCTTGTCTGTGTATTTAAAGAGCCTAGACTAGACAACTTGGTGATATTTTCATCTTTAGAGAGTCTGGAAAGATCATAAGGAGAGACTCGATGGTGGTCCCTTTGTCATAGTTGTTAAACGGGTGCGACAAAAGGTTAATAGTATACTTGTACCAGTTACTTTTCCGTATTTAATCTACTGGACCCGGATAAAGAGAAACCTTTTTCCAATAGATGTTGACCTCATTTTGTTACGAGTACAAGGCGGCGGACTAAACTCGTGTTTTGTCGTGACACTTTAATGAGCTCAATAACAAAAACTCGGGATTTTTCATTTTTTAACGAGCTTGAAAAAAGTACCTGAAATAATGCTCGGGTCATCTTTAGGATTTTTAACGAGCAACAAGACACAACTAGGGATTTTTTCCATTTAAAGAGTAAGAAAACGGTGCGTAAAAAGGATGCTCCGTTGGTCCTTTTTAGTTTATGAGATGGAACTAGATCAAAAAAGAGGTGCTCAGAGCATCGTTTGCATATGTATAATGAGTGCAAAGGATGAAAAACTCGGGGATGTTTGTGTTGTTTAAAGAGCGATAAAATATCCCAAAAAAGTGCTTTACAGGTTTGTGGTATGTATGTTTAACGAGCTCTAACACAAAAACTCAGAGGTGTTTATATTTCTTAAAGAGCGATAAAATGTCTCCAAAAGTGCTCTATTTATTGCTGCATAGATTTAACAAGCACAAGGACAAAAGCTCGGGGATGTTTGTATTTTTTTAAAGAGAAATAAAATATCCCTAGCAGTTCTCTTATCATCTTTGTAGTAGTTTAACGATCCCAAAGAAGAAGACTCAATGTTTTTCAGTTTAACGAGCAAGAAAAATACCATAAAAAGAATGCTTGAACTTTCTTGATCTCATGCTTGACATTAGAAGGGTCTATGCCATGCATTTCCTCATAATACCAAGGAAAAACATCACGCAAGTCCCTAAATGGGTAGGTGAAGCTCACAATTTCCTCAGGATTGTGATCTGCTCCACTTTGTTTGTCCACGATGCCTGTCATGACATAAATATCTGGGAGAAATGTTTTTGAAATATTGCCCTTGTTTCCTTCCGAGTCCAAAAGTTGGATCGTCATATATGGTGAGGAAATGATTTCATGTGCATCAGGTGACAGGATTTAAAGAGGCATCATGTCCAAATCAGATATTAAAACATGATGGTGTGAATCCTCCCAAGGTCACTCTTCTAACCTCACGATCTCTCTAATAGCTTCATCCACCGATAGGACTTGATTGAGTGGATTGAAAGAAGGAGCGGTTATGGGAGGGGCAGTGGTACCATTGGTTGAAGCCAAAGTGACCAGAGATTCAGATGCAATTTGAATGGCTTCGTAGGCCGATTCAGCAAGTGATAGCGGCATTTTCTCTCCGTATGTGTCAATGTCTAAAGGATCTAGTAGGATCCATGGATGTGTCTGTTCATGAGGAATAGATGAAAGCATGTTGACCATCTATGGAACCTTGGGCAACTGAAGAGGGAAACAACCCATGAGGGAATAAGCCTTCAATAGACCAGTACCAATACTGACGTAAGCATTAGTTCCTCCTCCTACTAGGGGTATAGAGCCACTTGGTAATGGGGAATAATTGGGGGTGAAGAAAGACAACTAATCCACGATAATGATCTTTCCATCCAATGGAAATTGGATGATACAAAAGAAAGTGGATACGACGGCCATCATGGCATACGTCCAAGTACGACACAGCAACAGATTATAGTCGAGTTCTTCATTCACGACTTCTACATCCACCATTACTGTTTTCCCAGCCAAAGTGATGGGAAAACTGACTAAGTATCCTTTTGGGATAAAGGTGTAGCTGTCGAAAGCTTTAAGGGAGTTCGACGGTGGTGAGAGGGTTGGGGAACCCAAGGCGAGCCAACGTGAAGTCGACAGGACACAGGTCGAAGCACCTTCGTCGATGACAGTTCTGTGTATACCTTTACCTTTCGTGGTGATATGCACCTGGAATGCAAGCTGGTGAGAAAGGGAAGGTTTACACTTGTCCATGTCGAAAATGGCAAGCATGGAATTCATAGTGTCAATACCCCCGATAGCCAAAAGCAAAGCTTTCCTTTGGTTGGGGCATGCCTGTAATACTTCGAGCACCGACATAGCCAAAGGCACTTGCACCAAATCCTCTACGATGTTGTAGTGTTGGGCGGCACGTGTAGATGTGTTGTGCATTGTGTGTTGAAGTGCCCCCTTGGGGGATCGAATTACAAAGTCCTCAACTGGCCTTTCGATTTCCAAATCATTGGGAGGTGATGGGTTTTGACCTACAGATGGTTCTGGTGCTTGAGTGATAGGAGCTCCATAAGATTTAGCTCTTGTGGTGAGATCTACCGTTCCAAATGTGTAAACAATAGAATATCCTTCTCCAGTTGAAGGATGTTGTGAACCATTTTTTCCCCTAACATGGGTTGTGGTTGCTTGGCAACGATATTTTTCCATTGTTGAGTAGGAAAAGGATTTCTAAGGATAGCAAGTGCCTTACTGGAATCTCTCTTGGCAAGGTACTCCGTGCATTCTTGAAGCCGTGGAAAATTCCAGGTTTTGTGGTCTTCAAGATAGAGTTTGCGCGAATAGTTGGTTCCTTTATCATTTTCCTCATTAGTAGGCATAGTGGTCTTCTGTTTCGGGTTGGGCTGCTTAGAAGACTGCTCCTCAGAAGGAGTGGTCTTGTTCTATTTCTTCTTGTTCTTGCTACTGTATTTCTATGTAGACTGCACAATGTTAATCGCAGTGGCAGGAAGTGGAATCATTTTGGTAGAGGGGCCCATTTCCAACTTGGCAATGGACCCACTAAGTTGTTTTACAACGCTCATGGAGGTTGCGCTAATGATCTCGTTGGCATGCGCTCTAGGGCGCTGAGTGGTGGGAGGATTGGGGTTACCGGGAGCATAGGGGATAATGTCGTAGAGAGTGCCAGACTGTGAATAGATCAAATCTAAATGTTGGGCATGACGTATGGATTGGTCCTCTATGACCGCACCACCTAGAGAGACATCTCTAGCGATTTGTGGGAGTATTGACTTATAGAACTAGTTTGTTAAGAGAAAATTAGGGATGGGGGCTTTGACTAACCTCCATCTACGTCTCCATTCATGGATGTGATCGGAGATGTGGGTGGTGGTATCCTGATGAAATGAAGTAAGGAGCTTCGTCCCTGTCTCATAACTGATAGGTAACTGAAAGTTCTTTAGGAACTCCATTGCTAAAGCATCAAAGGTATTCACTAACGCATGTGGTAACTCAATATACTACTTTGCAGCATTGCCAGTGAGGGTGTGGGGACAAATACGCAACCAAACACTATCATCCACCATGGAGTTGGAAACACACCATAGATGGTAGGTGGTGACGTGAGTGCCCAGGTCCTCCCCTTGATTTCCGTCAAACTTAGGAATATCCGCCGGTATTTTATGTGGGATCAGCGACCATTGTAGGTTATGGTAGATGGGGTCGTTAGTCAACTTGTATAAGTTGGGGATATCCAATGTTGCCAAAAAAGGAAAATTTTTGGGTGCCCCCGACTTGGACCATTGTGAAGACAGATGACCAAAGGAGCTCTGTGCTCCTCCCATCATTTGGTTCCCCATGTTGTACATGGGTTGCAAGGTGCAACAGTTTCTTTGCGGTATGGTGTTGTAAAGTGGATTACAATGAGGGTTTTGATACTGGGGTATGAAGTTGCCCCCAATATAAGCGGTGCCCCCTTGACTCATCTGAGCTTGTGAGTAGGGTGTCCCCATGGTTTGGGTGGGAATCCCTTGTGGATTTCCACCTGACACTTAACTGACCATATGGCTTCAACTGACAGAAGGAAAATTCAAGTCAATTAGCAACTATCCATGCATGCCTGAAAACGGCAGGGGAACTGTGACATTCCTTGCCGCCATGTGCATATTGGGAACCGCCCTAGATATCTGAATCTGAGGGTTATCACCATACATTGGCGGCCGACCTTAGTTTTGGTAAATTAAAATCGCACCCATAGTGCCACATTGAGTGTTATATGGAGCACTATATGTGGCACTAGTCGAAGGTATGCTTTGGTGCACCATTGGAGTGGAACCTGGCATCTGTTGTGTTCCGTTGATAGAGGGTGTTATGTGAGTTGTAGTACCTGGGACAAACAGGGTTGCGGGGTTCCACATTGCTAGTGTTGTGATGACCATTGACTAGGGAAGTGTTAGAGGACTCATAGTGTCTCTATAATTCCACAATCCTTGAGGTGTCAACTGAATAGATGAGAGAGTTCCTCCCAGTGAAGAGTGAAGTACAAGTATGATGGGAACAATGATAGGTTCTAACAGATCTATAAGCAGACGGTTAAAATGAGGAAGAAATCCTTTCCTAAAGAAATCCTCCGGCAAACTAGAATCGTCGGTCATCCAGACAGATCATGTGTGTGATTTATGAGACTGATTCCTCGAATATGAGGAATCCAAGTCATTGGATCTCGACAGATCCTCCACAGTGAGTTGAGGAAGTCCTAACAACCGTCTGGATTGATGGTGAGGGTCAAATGTAGCCACAATGACTCATAAATTTTATCAGATACATTTTAAGGTGATATTCTTTAAGTCTCAAAAAAGATAGCACTCAGGTACCTAAAAAGAAAAAATACACTAAAATGACAATCAGCAAATAAAGTGAAATTACCTTGTCTGGTAAACACCAATTACTAGAGATGAAACCCAGTGTCTCAATGAGTAACAGAGAAGGATGGCCAAATGCACTGTTACGGTTACTTTGGAGCTTCGCCCGAACCTCAAATTGAGGGGCCAAGTACTCTCGTGAAGACGAGCACGCTCCCAAACAATGAAGACAAAGTAGGTCCATCGATTTGAGGTACCAGGACAGCCCATCCCAGTCACCTTAGATAAGTACCTAGAAGTATTGGCTACTAGAGATACCTCAAATCACAGAAATTATTAGGGGCGACATAGTCTTAGAAAACACACTGTGTGGGCAGGATAGCTAAGTCCCCAACTCAGTTCCGAAATCCCCGAAGGGACCCCTTTTACACAGAATGCCCAAAGGAGATGTAAAAGAAGGCATGATACCTTCTATTACAATCCAATGTTGTCTCGTATTTTTTTCTAGTGTGAGTGGAGGGGTCCTGATAGTATGAGTGAAGAAGTATTTTTCACTCTTTAACGACACTAGTTTGATTTTCAACCTTCTGTAGTTGACTCACTCTCTTAACCCAAGGTCCTAATGTATCTAATGTTGCTTTGCTCTAAAAAACAATATCTAATTGATTTTAGTGGACTTTTTTATTTGTCTTTGGAGGGGGTGTTGACGTATGAATATGATGAGACTCTCGACTCGATAAACCATTCAGAACTATGATTTGAATATTTTTTTCAATTTCTTATGCAAACAAGTCTTATTCTACACATGTATCATTTCACATATTCACGTATTCGTCAATGCATCTAAAGTCATTTCAACACTTTGCATAACCGAAAGTTCCTTTTCTAAATAGTCCCTGACAACTATTGAACCAAAACAAAGCAATCTACAACTATTTTGACAGAAGGAGATGTACAGTTTGTTAGCTTTTCTTTCAACAAAAATTTCTTTTATGAGAGAAAAACTAAAGAATTTCTTAAAAATTAAATTTTAAGACAACAAATTTGTTAGCATGATACTGTTGCAGATCCTTATTTAGCCCTTGGGACAAGTTCCCCCCTTTTGGTCCATAAGATCTGTTGGAAAACATGGAAATGGGTCACTAACACTCTGTCTATGTGTAAACAAAGCTTTAGTTTGGCTACTAACACTCTTTGTGCACAGTCAAAGAGCTTTATAAAGCTCTGTTTAGACCAACAACTTGCGTTAGTCAGAGAAAGAGCTCAAAAAGTGGGCTTTTGGGACCGGTTTCTGAAGAGAATGCAACTTTGCAGGATGCAATAAACTAGATGGTGGATCAGAGAAGTATATGAAGAAGCGGGAAGCTCATAGAAGAGAGAAGAGATCTGAGAGGAGTTCGGATAACTGGGAACTAAATGTATAGTTCCCAGAGGATTCGTCAGTTCTTTTATGGGGTAAAATGCATGGGATGAAAACCCTCGAAAGTCTTCCCAGGACTTTCGACAGACCGTAAGGTTATCTGCAAAAGGTAGCTATTACACACATGTTCATCAATCTGACATATATTGACAAGATATGGAGAAAGGATCACCTTTGGTTCTTTCTAGATTCTCTTGGGGATCTCCATG
>APFE030969678.1:218550-234474 GCA_000404065.3 Pinus taeda
TAGTTTAACTTAGTCAAGTTTAGTTAGATTAATTTAACAAGTTGTTAAATTAATGAGATTCAGTTTGTTGATGCTTGCATGCATGTGACAACTCGTATTTTCAATTAACTGAGTATTCTCTCATGGATAACTGATGCATATCAGTTCAGACAGAAACCTAGTTGAGATCAGAGAAGGGACAATGTACTATTAGTTGGATGAATATTTTTCCTATAAAGGAAGCTCATCCATGATGAGGATTTATCTCCTTTAGTTTGGTGTAGTTATTTCAGTGGTCAGTGTTGTGTGTGAGGTGAGAATCACACAGGTTGCAGTCGAAGAACCCAAGAAAAAATATGCATAGAAATAGGAGGCTTGGAGGGCATAGGAGAAGGTTTGTGAGAAGCCTTTGACTGTCTATGAGTAGCAAAGGGATTGTACTGAGAGCTAGATAGCTTCCGAGCTAAGGCTTTGTGTAATCCAGACATATTTCCACTTGTATGATAATACAGAGATGGGGTTTTAGGCTAGTGCTTTACCCTAGTTATATCTTTTGTGTTATGTGTATTGATTTCTCCATATCAGTTATATGTGTTCTTATTGATGTTGCTCATGTTCTATTAAGCTTCCGCTAAATTGGTTGTAGAAGTAGATCTAGTATTATTCTTTAGTACTTTGCATATATCAGTTTGATCTAAAGGTGAAATTTCGACATGGTATTAGAGCTGGCTGATTTGTAGAAAAATTCTACATAGGTTGACCTATGAACTCAATGCATATATAGTGCTGACACCCTTGAAATAAAAAGACTTGCCCTGGGTTGATAATTAATGTAGGTATTGAGATTGTTTGTAATAGGACACCATAGTGCACCAACACCCTCGCAGGTTGGTGAAGGGTATGTCTCTAAAAATGATGTTGGAGAACCTCCTCTTACATGAAAATATTTCTCCTAGTCATCTTGATCCATATTCTTGCACACAAGCACCAACAAAAAAGGAAAATATTTCCTTCCACAGATGGAAGATTAACACATATAAAACATAATTACATCAACCATAATAACATAAACACAACAAATATATGGGATGAAAATCATCAATATTTTATTAATCAGTTAAAATAAATACACATTATACCTTCTACCTAAGGCCTCCTTTTTAACATACAATCCTAGTCTCTCCCTTCAAATGGTATCTAAGTACCAAGATAGTATGGAAGAGCTCTCTTAGAGATTCTGGTTGTTTTTGACTAATTGTTTTCCTCTTGACATGATCATATTATATAGGCCTTTTTCGCTCTCCAAGGATGTATCTAGATACTTAGTGTTGGGTCAAGAAAAAGGTATATTTTCTCCTTTGCAATTGATTTATTTCATACTTATCTTTACACGATTGTCTCTGTTTATGAACAGAAATAAGGGAAATTACAGTTAAAGTTGGATGAAAGCACTTAGTAAAAATTTAGATAAATCTAGCACTAGAAACTAACTTTTTTACTATCCTTGTGTGCAGAAGATGCGGAATGGTCAATTGTCGTTCTTTTGACAGAGAAGCACCAGTATGTAAAAGGGAAAGACAACGTTTGATGTAGGCAAGGCAACGAGATACTAGGCAGACTAATACTATTTCATGACAGAATCAGATTATGTATTGCGAAATCCTCAGGATCCCCTGATCCTAAGGATTCACTTTTATCTAGTTTTCTCTCTTATTATTATATATAAGTCCAAAAAGGAAATGAATTTTAGACTTATGTAATCTATAATAATCCTTTTTGAGATATACCCTACTATTATCTCAGTGATGTTGTAATCTGGTTACTCATATTAATGAAAGACTACATTTGATCTTCACTTATATTCTGAGTATTCCTTAGCGAAGGCTTTCGGCAACTCTAGGCCCGGTCAAGAGAATTTCTACTTCTTTCTATGTTATAATCTTTCCATTTTATTATTTGTTAATATTATTTCACTTATTGTGAGGATTGAAGATTCCAATTCGTATCGCTGTTCATTTTGATTCATATTTAGCTGAGTGATGTATCTGAATAATGCTTTGATTTGATTGGTTATATTAGTTTCAGAATAGATTATTGTTCCTTATGAGTTATGATACCATAGATCTTAGAGATAGTGTCAATTAATTTCCATGGTCTACTTACAGAAGCAGTTGTTGTTTAGAAGTCATTTATCTTTTTTGCTTTATTGTTGTTCAATTGAGAATTGTCGTTCAATCGAGATTGTTGTTCAATTAGGATTTGCTATTCCATTTGGATTTATGATAGATTAAAATTGTTGTTCAATTTTTATAGTTCTCTTTCTTAATCGAATGAGTTAGCTTTAATTCTATTTGAAGATTGCCAAGCATGATTCTTTGCATTCGTATTCAGATTCATTTAAGTTTGGAATAAGTAGATGAAATTGTAGAGTGTGTTAAGAGTTCTTTGAAAGTTATTTTTCCGTAGTTACTTCTTTAAGAGTTGTGTGACTTAAGTTGAAAAGATAGTTATTAGTGATTGCAACAATTTACCTTTAGCTAACCACTGAATTCACTGCATAAATTTTGCTAACACTCTTGAGATAAAAAGACTTACCTCGGGAAGACAATTAATGTAGCAACTAAGCTTGCCTAGAAAACACATCCTAGTGCACCAACATTTTGGAACTATTGCCAAGGAGAGTGTTTCAAGTGATTTCCTTTTATCTTGTTGTGAAAGAATTGGTTTTTAAAAACAAAAGGTAAGAACCTGCGTACCTAGCAAGTAAAGTGCTTGCTTACCAGCTCACTTTTCAACAAAGACTTTAATTAGGAATTGGTTTTTATGAATGACTAGGAATAGAAAGATAGAAAAAGACTAGAATCCCCCACCTAAATCCATAAAACTAAAAGGATCGGTGAACCTTGGGAGAATGACATTTATAGATAAAATTGTAAGAAAATCAGAGTCTCGAGCATTAGTAGGATTCCATGCAATACCTAGAAAATGTTCTACTATTATCCCTCAAGAAGCAGGCTCACTATCTACAACTTAAGTTGAGATTCAAAGCCAAGTTGGAGGATCATAACAAAGTCTTCAAGCTTCAATAAGTTTACATTCTGATCCTCTACAAGAGGGAAAATATTGTAACTGAAAAGAAGGAAAAGGAGAAACCAGTGGGACTGCTGAGGCAAAACCACAACTATCTGAACAAGGATCTCCTGTGATCCCAAATCTAGGTAGTGTTGCAAAGCTAGCTCGGGTTGCTAATCCTATGCTTACTCAAGAAGCACCCCTTGAAGTCCCCGAATATTATTGGCATATATTTGAACAAATGGAAAATCAGCCCCCTTAAGGAAAAACATCGAAAGTAGAGTACCCCGTAGTCGACCAAGCGGCCAATGCCCCCATGAAAGCTATTCCTTTGCAGAGCATCCCAACTTTCCATGGGATGATCATAGAGGATCTTGATGCTTTCATGTTTGAGTTTTATGTCCTCTGTAGAGGGTATGACTACACCACTATCCCTGAAAATCTAAAAATGTCCCCTTCCACTCTTAAAGGAGTAGCCTTAAGATGGTTTATGGGTCTAGGTGGGTGAACTATTAATTCTTGGGATGAGATGAAAAACTCCTTCCTCAAAAGATACCAGGACTTTTATCAAACTAGGGAACTGAAAGATGAAACTTTTAATATGACTGCAAAAGATAATGGAACAGTAGAAGAATATGTAGAACGATTTAATTATAACTTGCAGAGGTCTCCACACACTGCCTTACCAAAAGAAGTCCTAAGAGCTATCTTAATTAAAGGAATGAGAAAGGAATGGATAGAAACTCTAAACTTAATGGGAAAAGGAGATATTTCTCAGTACGATTATAATGAAATCATTAGCTTGTGTATCAGGTGTTCACGAGGAAGCACACCTATAGGAGCAGGAAGTCAAGATCCCATGAGTAGGGGAAGAAAACCACACAGTGGAGGCGTAACATGGATGGAAATTCGTAGCCTCCTGGAAGATTTTAAAATGGACATCTTAGGCACTCTCAGAACACAGTTGGACGTCTTACAAGCTAAACAAAAAAAATCCTTAGCAGAACAAAACTTGGCCATCTTCTATCCACGTTGTCGAAAGAAACACAACCAATTGGAATGCCCATTAGACATGGTGCAGGCATGCACTATATGTACTAAAGAGCACGCCACTAAACAATGTCCATCATTACCAGGGCTGAAAGCAATATTCAAGGAAGCAGATGAAGAAACAAAGTCAGTATATTAGATGAACGAGCATCGACAGTGGCAGGCTAAATCTACAGGTATGACACAAGATGCATCCCACTTCTTTCCCTCTTCGTAGTTTAAACAGAAATAGAAATTTGGGACAGCGTGGCAGGGCCAATCACCCTAACCAATTTGGTAAACCCAGTCATTGCCTATGACATGCTGGCCGATGCGATATTTTCTGGGTAATGGCTGGCCAAATTCTCCTTTTAATCCTATTTGGCAGGGCAATCCCTATCAATCCCAGTGGCCTACCTCTACCTCTCAAAAATCCAAATTGGTCTACAAATCGGAAGCGACCTCTGGGGATATCTAACGCACCTATGGGGGTAGGTCCTCAGCCTCAACCTACACTATCAGCATCTTATATGTTACAACAAAATCTCCAACCTCTTATGTGGCCTCAATTTCCCGCTCAACCGAATCCAAATCCTAATAATAGACTGGTTCAGTTGGTGCAGATTATTGAAAGCTCAGCTTATGAGGTTGAGCAGAAAGAATGTAATGAACTCAAATTGAGGTCAGGCTGTATCATCACCCCTAAGGAAAACAAGGATCATCCCACAAAGCACATATTTCATTAAAGAATTAAATAGTGGATTTAGAATTTCAAAATAACTAAAAAACTTGATTCTAGTGACGTCCTTGTAATAATTTTTTACCAATTTTAATGAAATATGTGTTTCAATCGAAATTGAAACCTCACCTATACATATACCACCATGGGTACTTAATATCGAACTAAAACAAGGAGAAGAGACAAATCAACATGAAGATCCTGAAAAACTTACAGTCACTTCTCCCTCGTTCCCCGAAAGGTTAATGATACACAAATCTTTTTTTTATATAGATTTTGATCTTATAGGGGAACTGAAAAATCTTTGTATTAAAATCCCTCTCCTCTAGGCCATTCAAGACATATCCATCTATTCTAAGATAATTAAAGAGCTATATGTAAAGAAGCCTGTGAATAAAGAAAAAATCTTACCCACCATTCACGTTGTAGGGACCTTATCTTATTTACTCTTGGGAGGGGAAACTCCAATAAAGTATGAAGATCCTGGAAACCCCATAGTGACAATTTAGATATATGGTCGGTCTTTTCCCAATATTTTAGTTGATCTGGGTGTTGCCATTAATATTTTAACAATAGAAACCTGTCAGGCACTTGGTATTACAGCTCTGGAACCAACCACCACTCTCTTATGACTTGTTGATCATTCGGTGGTAAGGCCAGAAGGAACCTTATAGGATATCACAATTTTTGTTGATTTGTGGGAATATCCAGTAGATTTTCTTGTCATAAATGCAAAGAGTAGATTAGATGGGCACCCTCTGATTCTGGGCTGACCTTGGCTTGCAACAGCTGATGCTTATATTGGCTACCAAGAAGGAAACATGACTATTGCAAAGGGGGATGTTGTAAAGAATCTTGTGTTATACCTTCCTGCCATGCCAAGTCTTCCCATTGTAAAAATATGTAAACAACCACTAGCGTACTTGGAGGAAAGCATCCATTCACCACTCACAGTAGCAAAGGCACTAGAATTTAAAGATCAGACTGAAGACGACATTATGAATAATTTTATGAATCAACGTGCTAATGTGGGTAATGTCAAATGTCAAATGCTAAAATAAATCTTCGATAATGAAGCCATGGAGGATCCTCTGAAGGATACTGAGGATCAACATATTCAGATGACTGTTGTTCATAACAGCAAACTAGTAGAGACTGAACCTGGCAAAATTCTAGATATTAATGATGGTTTGGATAGAAATCAGCAGCAAAAGCTAATATAGGTCCTACAAAATATAAAAGGGATTTTGCATGGGATTATCCTGATATGAAAGGAATAGACCCACAACTATGTACACACTACATCTATATTGAGAAGGATGCTTGACCCATCCGACAGCCTCAATGGAGATTGAATCCGCATCTCAAGGATGTTGTGAAAGAATAATTACAGAAGTTGTTGGATGTAAAATTTATTTATCCTATCTCATACAGTAAATGGGTCTCTCCATTGGTGGCCGTCCTTAAGAAAAATGGGAAGTGGCGTATCTGTGTAGACTATAGGAAGTTGAGCAAGGTGACACAAAAAGATCATTTCCCCCTCCCATTCATCAATCAAGTCCTTGATACTTTGGCAGGGAAGCAGCTCCTTTCCTTTTTAGACATTTCAACGGCTACAATCAGATTCAGATCGCCCCTAAAGGCCAGGACAAAACTAGCTTCACCTGTCCATCAGGTACATTCACGTGCAAAGTATTACCATTTGGCTTGTGTAGTGCCCCAACTACATTCCAGAGAACTATACTCAGCATCATTGTTGATTTAATAAATGAATGACTTGAGGTGTATATGGACGATTTTACTCCATATGGGTATGATTTCGACCAAGCATTGGAAACATTAGAAAAAGTCTTAGAACGATGTATCTCTACCAGGTTATGTTTAAGAAATGTCAAGTTCTACATGATGATGACTGAGGGCATAATTATGGGACACTACATCTCTACTGTAGGAATACAAGTAGACCCAGCATAAATTCAGGTAATTCGTTTACTGCCTACCCCCTACACTCATACAAAGTTACATAGCTTCCTAGGATATGCAGGCTATTATCATAGGTTTATTAAAAAAAAATCAATAATTGTTGTGCCTCTATATACTTTGATTGGAAATTTTGATTCAATTGGTTTGACAAATGTGACAAAACTTTTACAGGTTTAAAGAAACTAGTCTCAACAACACCAGCATTGCATGGACCAAACTGGGAGTTTCCTTTTCACATATCCATGGACGCATCAGATGTAGCTATAGGCACTATCCTTGGCTAAAAGGAGGACAAGAAACCATATGCTATATATTTTATTAGCAAAAATCTCACTTCTGTTGAACTTAATTATACAGTGACAGAAAAAAAAGAATTTTTAGTTGTTATTTATGCAATAAACAAATTTAGACACTATATAACTGGCTACCCAGTCTTTCTGTACACTAATCACTCTGTCGTTCTGTATCTACCTAAAAAACCTATCACAAATGGTTGAGTAACATGGTGGGTATTGCTTATGTAGGAGTTCGATATTACTATTAAGGATCGTCTAAGGAAGGAAAACCTGGTTGTTGACTTTCTATCACAAATTCCGAAGGTGAATGATCCACTGGTGGTAGACGACCAATTTTCAGATGAACATCTATTTTCCATGGTAGTCAAAACACCATGGTACGCAGATGTGGAAAATTCTATGGCAGTCGAGAAGCTACCTCAGCATTTGACAATAAGAGAGAGGAAGTTGATCATTTAATGCAATGCCTGATTCTCTTGGATAGGTAGATATCGTTTTCATATAGGGGCTGACATGTGTGCATTCATGAGGATGAAATTCATGACATACTAAAAGCTTGCCATGATGAGCCTTGCAAGGGGCATTTTGTAGATTGAAGGATAGGACATAAGGTATTAAAGATGGGCTATTATTGGCCCATTATTTTTAAGGATGCTAAGAAATACGCCTAGGCTTGTGATAACTGTCAAAGGATAGGTAGGCCTAGCCAATCTGATGAAATGCATCTACAACCTTATTTAGTCATAGAACCCTTCAAAAGGTGGGCTTTAGACTTCATTGGCCCATTCCATCCACCATCCAATCAAAAGGCCTACATACTGGTTGCCATGGGTTATGTGAAAAAATGGGTGGAAACAGTAGATTTACCAAGAGCCATAGAGGAAGCTATGACTAACTTCCTTTTGGGTTGTTTGTACGATATGGGTAACTGCGCAATGTGATCACAGATGGGGGAGGGAAATTCATAGGACATAAGATTACTGCCACTCTTAGGAATCATCATATTATGTAGAGGATCACTTCCCCCTATCACCCATAGGTGAATGGGTAGGTTGAAAGCACCAATAATGTCATTGAAGCAATTATGACTAAGATGGTCTCAACACACCAACGAGACTGGGTTGGTAGACTGTTAGACGCCTTGTGGGCCTATCACATGACTTGGAGGAATACTACTGGATACTCTCCATACCAGCTCGTGTTCAGAAAACAACCTATTTTTTTCTATCAAATTCAAAATAAAGACTCTAAGGACAGCCTAGGAAGTAGGGTGTTGGGTGCGGGATCCCCCAAGGACAGTTTTGGGGCTTAAAGCCCATATCTTGGTCCAATTTTGTAATCCAAGTGTAAAGATTATGCATTTTGTGGTCATGGAGTGTGTAGTTGTTAAAGAGTCATAGGGTTGTCCACCCTTATTTTGAAAATGTAATGTTAGTTGTAGGAGATCTACCCATGGTCTGCGGATGATGGGATTGTATAAATAGAGCTAAGCTCTAAGTAGTTAGAGGTATGGAAATATGGAATCAATTAAGATCAAACATGTATGAGAGATAGCTCTGAAGTGGAAGTCTAACTTTTGGGTCGTAGCATAGGTAAAGGCTATGCAGCTGAGTAAGCAGAGGCCTAGAAGTCTATAGCTGAGGGTGTGGACCCCTGCAACTGTGTGCGCAGGGTGGGTCAAGTCTATAATTGTTCAGAATTATCAATAAAGAGAGGCATTCTACAATTTCTGCATCTTTATTTCCTGTTTATTCATCTGTTATATTGGGTATGAATTTTACTTATAATTCTTATGTGATGCACGAATGTATGTAAATATATTGGTTAAGTGAACACAAGTAAGAACATCCATTTACGTGAAGCTAATTAAGATCTGTTAATAAGATAAGTAAGACACTTAGCCTAGTTTGGGAAATATCAAAGTTTGCTGCCCTAGCAGCGCAAAAATATATCAACCCCTTGTTAGGGTTGCGTGAAAGCTGATTTTATCCTTTCGCAAATGTATTGAAGGGTGGAATAGAGGGCTAAGCGACCTAATTTAAGGCAAGTATAGCTAAGATAAACAAACATCACAACCATCTCAAGGGTGCATAAACTTTTTGTCGCATCCCCCATACTGCTTTGGGTGAGACTTCAGTTCACACTCTATGGGCTGATACCGAAAGGGCCAGTAGTGTAGGGATTTGTTTGGCTAACTAATGTTGAACTTGGGTCAGGCCCCCACAAGCCAAGAAATGGTTCTGTTGCTAGTCCTAGAATCTGCATAGAGATGTTTGATGTCGTATCACTAGAATCCAACTAATAAAGAAATCGAATGCTATTTCGACAGAAGGATTCACAAGTTCGCGGCACAAGAAAACAGAAACCCACAATTGTGAAAAGAATATTGGTTGGACCGATACTTGTATATGGAGATTCATGAAATATTTTTTGCCTCCTTTCCTACTAAACTATACGAGTGGATCATGAAGCTAGCAGATAGCCAAGCAAGGTGGAAACTTGACAGTCCTATTGTGTGGACCCAAGAGCTAGTGCGAAGGTTGGAAGCATCAGGGCATAAGATCACGTGCGCTATCTATCATTGGCTTGATCACATCATAGGAGGATTTGTAACTGAATTAACGGTTGAAAATTCCATCAGCTATAGTGAGGTGGAGCAATGATTTTTCAAGGGACTGCGAGGTAAGTACGCAAAATATTTGAATACTTGGATTAAAATGTTGTTGTATAAAAAAGGGGTTATGCAGTTACCTTGATGTTTGGGACCATGCAAAGAGGAAAAAGTTTCAAAAACGAAGGAAATAAGGGTCCAGAGTACAACCCCTTGATTCCACCTCTATGAGGAGATGAAGAAGGGATAACAAAGGTCTCACCGCGAAGTGCTATTCAGTTGATAAGACAAGGATTTCTGTGAATAGCACCTCCACCTACACCACCTCTGTCTTCACCGCCATTACCTCCAACTTCACCCGAACCACCTCCACCACCACCACAATTTAGTATGGCAAACACAATGAACTTTCCTTTGTTCAAAGGTTTGGGAAATGAGGATCCAGACCAATTCTAACTCATTATAAGGGTTGTATGGGAAGCTCAAGGTGCTATAGATGACCATATAAAGAAAGCGACACTAGCTAGCACTATGCAGGATCATGCACTGACCTGGTATATTAAGTACTCCAACGATAACCCAAATGCGAGAGTAGCAAACATCCAAGTAGCACTAAATAGGGAATTTACCAGGCCTAAATCTAAAGTGCAGTCGATTGTGGGATTCAAAGATATCATGATGCTACTAGGTGAGACACCTTGGGAATTAGATTAGAGGCTGAAATGTATGATCTGGGAAGCCAACATGAATTTGGAAGATGGACAACATCGTGAGTGGTTTGTGGCTTTGCTACTACCACACTTAATAAGTGTGTTGTCACATCAAAAGATAACAACTTAGGCAGAGGACTTGGAGATTTCCATGAAACTACGTGAGACCCCAATGCAAGATCCTAATCTAGGAGTTCAGCAGATCCATGCGTAGCTAAAGAATCTGTGCCTTGAGATGCAAAACTTGAAGCAGGATAGGACGGTTCAGCCAGAGGTACGCGAAGAGGTATGGTGCGTGAAAGGCAAGAGTTAGGGTCATGACAAAGACCACTGCCTGGTCTTTAAAAATTACCTTGCAGGAGGAGGACAAATGCCTTTAAAGCTAGAAGTTCAAGCAAGACCTAGCATGACACCTACTTTGTGGTGTGTTATCTATCAAATAGTTGTAAAACATGCCATGGCCAATTGTCACTTGTTACAAAAGTATATGCAAACTTTGTAATAGTTGTTCTGCAACTTTTGCAGATCAGTGGGACATAATGAGAATACTTGCAGGAGCTATGAATTGATGATGGATAGAATGCCTGCCTATAGATTTCAGGCCGAAATGCGGCACCTTGACCAGAATGCAGGGATGGCATGGATAGGATTTCAGGGGCACCCGTGAGGCCGAGGTGGAGAAGGACCTAGTAGAGGTTACAAATAGTTGATTTGCTACAATTGCAGAGGGCCACAACACTATGCCCATGATTGCACTAATCCAATGCACCCGTCGTGCAAGTATTGACGTTATTTGATAATGAAATAGAAGATTGTCCTACACTGATAGCTAGGATACATGACAAAGAAGTGCTACCACCTCCTGCAATTCAGAACCTGCAGATGATGAGGTCTGAGCTATGTGAGGAAGATCCGAACGTAAATATAGTGCTCCGAAGTGGAATTGCGACAGGAGATGACAAGGAGAAACAACTGGAAGATAGTGCATGGGTTCGCAAAGCCCCGGTGAAAGAGGCCAAGTTTGATTTAGAGCATGCGCGTGAAGCATTCATGGAAGTGAAGAAGAGCTTCACCAAGGCGTCCACTTCAGGAAGCAAGGATAAACTAGAGCTAGAGATGGACCCCTCTATGCTCACTACTTTCCTGGAAACTTGCATGAATTTACTGCGCGATAGTAAGGCTGTGAAAGGGTTACAAGAACTTATCAATAGATGTGTTGGGACTGTACCAGGTGAACCGCGTGTAGTCTGCAATATCAAAAAGCATAAGACAATGACGGGGCATGAAAGGAGATTCACCACGCAAATCGGAGAATACGAAATGGATCAAGTCATTATGGATTTGGGATCAGATGCGAATGTACTACCAAATCAGACTTGGGAGCGAATGGGGAGACCTATGCTACAATAGTCTCCAATTCATCTAAGGATGGGGAATCAGTAGAAAATCATACACATGGGGCATCTATAGGGAGTGACCATGGATATTGAGGGAGCGAGCACACTCGCATATTTTGAAGTAATAGAGATTGTGGATGATAGCAATCCCTACCCTACGCTATTAGGAATTGAGTGAGCTACTGATATGAATGGGGTAATCAATATGAAGAAGTGGAATATGATATTTGAGAAGAAATCACTTTGTGCAATAATACCCCTGGATCTTGCTGAGGGATCGCGCTATACTGAACCAGTCCATGACTATGAAAGTGATGATGATCTAGATGACATATATAAGATAACAATGTGAGACCAAGACTATGTTAATCACACTGTGGATGGACATATTACATGGGGGTGTGAGAGATCTTGTACTTTAGATTCCGACGAAGAAATAGAATGCTGACAAACCCGGTTACACGAAGTAACTACGTTAAATTGTAATATGATGACCCAGTCGGTGCATTGTGTTTCATCAGAGGAAATGAATCTGCCTACTTATGGTGGTATAACTAAGGTAGATACCTTTTTGGATGCATTTGAAAGGGATTTACCAGAAAAGTAACACTTCCAAGCCTTGCACTGGGTACTACGTGCTACGCCTGCAAGATGGTATGCACAAGGGAATATTTGACAATTGGCGTGAATTTAGGAGGATGGTGAGAGCAAAGTTTGGGAAGCCTAAGATGCAAGTGACAGACAAGTGTGATGGGCAAGATGATCCGCATGCGCATATGGAAAAATGGGCACAGGCTTATGGAGAAAAGCCTCAACTTGAGTGGGTGCACCTATTCTTTCATACCCTGGATGTTATCCCAATGAATTGGTATATAGAAATAGAGCTCTACCATGGGACAAGTGAATGGGATATCCTGTGTGAAGGATTCATGATGACATTCATTTTTGACGATGGATTTGATAGCATTGATGAAGCACTACAAGAGGTGAAAGTAGTCATCTTTAGGATACCACAAGATCCTTTAGACCTGATTCAGCCTTAATGGGCTACTCAGCCGAGTTGCACGCTGGAATGTTATAATGTCACTACTAAAGAGGAGGATGAGGATCCGTGGAAGATTAACATTCCAGAAACAGAAGGCCAACGCGAATTTCAGGGACCACAGATTGAGAACCTTGATACAACCGCATCAGTGAAAATTAAATAGGTGAACATTGGTATGGAGGTGGAACGGTGGATACGCTCGCTAAATTAATATGCGAATATCATGAATTATTCCCGGCCAAGTTTATGGATTTGAAAGGAATAATTGGAGACATGGGAATGATGAAGATAATGTTAAAGCCCAACACGAAGCCAGTCAAGCAGAGGCCTTACTGCCTAAACCTGAAATATAAAGAGAAGATCTTCTTAGAGCTAGAAAAAATGCTAGTAGAAGGCATCATTGAGCATATGAAGGAATCCAATTGGGTAAGCCCAATGGTGGTGCAAGAGAAGAAGTACAAGGATGCGATAAGTATATGCGTGGATATCAGAAAACTAAATGACACTTGTGTGCATGATCCTTTCCCAACATTGTTCACGGATGAAGTGTTGGATAATGTAGGTGGCCAGGAAGCATATTCTTTCACTGATGGGTTCTCTAGGTACCACCAAATGAAAATTGTGCTGGAGGATAGGAGAAAGACAATCTTCATGACTGGGTGGGGTTCCTTTTAATATACTGTAATGCCATTTGGGTTGAAGAATGCGCTTGCTATCTTTCGTGCATGGTTGTTGTGACATTCAAGGAATTTATTCATAAGTTCCTAGAGGTCTATTTTGATTACTGGACTATATTTGGGCTGGTTAAGTGCCATGTAGTGAGCTTGCGCTTGATGTTGGATACCTATCAAAGATACAAGATCACACTCAACCTCAAGAAGTGTCTATTTTCCATTCCTTTTGGGAACCTCTTGAGGCATGTGGTTTGCAGACAAGGGTTGATGGTAGACCTCGCGAATATCACGACGATTTTAAAATTGGAAGTGCCAAGGAGTGAGAAACAGCTGCGTGCTACTCTGGTACATACGGTATATTACAGGAAGTTTATCAAGGGATATGCCCAGATCACCGTGCCAATGGAAAATATTTTTAATAAGGATGTCATGTTCTGCTGGAACGATGACTGTAGGAAAAGCTTGGATATATTGAAAGAAAAGATTGTTATCGTGCGATTCTAGTCTTCCTGAACTGAAGAAAGAGTTTCGTACATGTTGACGTGTCATGTATAGCACTAGGGGCAGTACTAACACAGGATGGTACAGAAAGCTTGCACCACCCTATCACATTTGCAAGTCACAAATTATCCAAAGAGAAGAAGATCTATTCTACCACTAAGCGCGAGGGGCTAGCTATGGTGTATGCACTCTAGAAAGTACCGACACTACTTGTTAGGAGGCCACTTTAAGAAGTATATGGACCACTCCTTGCTGAAGTACCTGGTCAATAAGCCTATGTTGGGGGGGTGAATTTGCAAATGGATTTAATTGTTCCAAGAATATGATCTTGAAGTTGTTGTAAAGCCTAGATGATTGAACGTGAGACCTAACCACCTATTGTGCATCGAGACAGGGGAGGAACCTACTAGTTTGGACGAAGGATTACTTGATGCATAGCTCTTTGTTGTGCACGTTGTGGATGGACATTTAGAGGATATAATACACTTTCTGACAATTGGAATTGCACCGAAAGGATACTCTATTCAGCAAAAGAAGGAATTAGTGTTGTGCGCGGCAGACTTCTCTGTCATTGCTGCATCTATACAAGATGGGGAATGATGAAATACTGAGAAGGTATGTACCTGAGTTTGAATGAAGTACCATCCTCACAAATGCTCATGGGTGCACCGTGGGAGGAAATTATGCAGGAAGAGAAACTGCACCAAAGATTCTACGTGCTGGGTTGTGGTAGCTGACCCTTCATCAAGATTCAAAAAAATATTGCAAGGCATGTGATGTATGTTAGTGGATAGGTAGGCCATCGTGGAGGGATGAAATGCCTTTGAATCCAAAAGTAACATTGCAACCCTTCAAAAAGTGGGCAATAGATTTTGTAGGACCTATTTAGCCCCAAGAAAAGACAGGTGTGAGGTACATTATCACTCTAACAGAGTACTTGACTCGTTGGGTAGATGTGCAGTCGGTGAAGGATTGCACGAGCACGACTACCACGAAGTTTTTGTTTGAGCATGTACTAACATGATTTAGATGTCCAAAGATGTTGATGAGCGATCATGGTACGCACTTTCTGAATGAGATGATCAGCATACTAACAGAGGAATTTCAGGTGTATCACCAAAAGAGCACACCTTATCACCCACAGGCTAACAAGACAGTGGAGGCATTCAACAAAGTGCTTGAAAATGTGTTCACCAAGGTATGCAATGCTCAGGGAAGTGATTGGGACCTATGCATACTTGCAGTATTGTGGGCTTATCAGACAACATGCAAGAGGTTAACGGGATAGACACCCTTTAGGTTGGTATACAGGGTTAAAGTGGTGATGCATATGGAATACATCATACCTAGTTTGCACATAGTAGTGCTCATAGGTATGATGGATTGTGAAGTCGTGGAAGAGAGGCTTGCGTAGCTGGATGAGCTAGAAGAAGAGAGATTTTTGGCTATCCAACAAAAAATACTTGGCATTTTGAAATTTTAGTTGTTGCGCTATCAAGTCCAGGAATCACAGCAACATACTACTATTGAAGAACAAAGATCTATATTCATAAATAACACAGGCCCAGATGTGCATTAACCATACAAATGCATATATAAACAAGTACACAAGAATATGGAGGAAAACTAGAATAGCTTTATTAAGATGAAAAGTAGCAAGAGGATTATAACCATATGTTCTGACCCAACATCATCCTCCAGCTAGAAATCCCTTCTTCACCTCAAGTAAAGCTTAGATCAACCAACACTATGAATGTACACCAGGAAACCAACAACACTTCTCTATAAGATACAAAATTCCAGCCTCTGGATCTCTGTGATGAGGGATCCATATATAGATGATTATAGGGAAGTGAGTCATCTTCTGGGGTCTTGATTAGTGTCCTCT
>APFE030969678.1:242644-255012 GCA_000404065.3 Pinus taeda
TGTCTATTTTCATAAAAGAAAACGAAAGTAGACTTTACTTGTTTGTTTCTAAGATAGCCACCCATCTTAGTGGGAATAACAGCATCCGAGTGGACACTATTCCCAGTAACAACCGTGGCTTGCGATTGATCCCCATCTCGATATTCATTTCCATTAGCACCCGGAAGATCTTACTCTCTCTGATACGTTGCACGTCCTTGGTCGCCCACAGCGAAGCGTACTTCACTGCCTTTGGAAGGTCCAGTGTGACCAAAGGGAACTGGCTATCTTTGGGTAGCTCCCATGCCACTAGTACAATCGACAACAGGAGCCATGCATAGTGAAATGTTTTTCCCTGCTCCTGCGCCTCGCGATAGTTCGCAAGGAACTTGCTGCATAGATAATTCGCCTAATTGAACTGGACTCCTTCTGTGCATTAAGCCGCTAGTACAACCACTAGCATGGGAACCTCATCTGCACAACACTTCCACATCACCTTCCCTGCTAATATGTGTGTCACGACCTTGACTACAGGGTTGTTAATGCTGGAGGTGACATACCCTCACTTTTTCTTATCCAACTTAAACTTTTTCTTCATTGCTTCTGCGAGGGGCAATTCACCACCTTTTCCCTCTGAAATGTTTGTTGGATCCTCTCCTAGATAAGGTAGCCATGTAATTCAGTGAATCATATGGTCTCTGATGGGGATGGGCTCCTCCATCCACAAGCACCCATCATGCACCAAGTAGAGCAGCTACCTGATGATGAACACAGTCACTGGGGCACGGTGGTAATGCAGCACCCAAAGGAGGTTTAGCAACCCTGCTTTCTTAACACCTCTGAGCCATTTACGTGGCTCCATTTCAATCATTCCACCCATTGCATCGATCTTATGGCACATTAGCTTCTCAATCGCTAAATGCAGGAACTTCTCATGGTCTGCAAGGTCCCAATCTTCAAATTTCAACACAGGAACCCGCCCCAAGTGTGGTCCCTCAAAGATAATATCATCTGGGAGTAGTGGAGTTTGCAGAGAGCTCTTTCTCTCATCTATATCCTCTAGCACCTTGGCTTTACCCTTGCATAGAGGCACATATTCAGGTAACCAGGTAAAAAGGCCCGCACCCTGGGTTTCAACTTCAATATCTATAGCCTCCTCATCCACCAAGATTTCTTCAAATTCTTCCTCCTCTTCTTTGACCTCCAGATTAATGGCCTTCCCCTTTTCCTGCAAGGTAAGTTTAGTCCTTTGTGGGTTTCTGGGCGATACGCGCACCGAGATCATGGCCTACTTATCCTTCTTAGGTCTCAACATTCGCAATTATTTAGGGACCTCAACTATCGCTCTGGCGCTCTCTGGGGCTTCTACTTCTGCAATCTCCTGTGTGGCTTCCGTGGGTGTCGACATCAGTCTAGTTAGAAGGTCCTACATCTCCTTTTGAAAGGTTTCAAACACTGAACTTGCTCTCAAAGCCTCAAAGTTCGACAGGTCCATAAACAATTGATAGCGCAACAACTCAGTTCTCCAAATGCCAAGTGTTTTTCGTTGGACATCCACTTGTAATTTATAGGGCCTTATGAATTTGAATTCAACCGTTCCCCCCACATTCGGCCCATTAATGCTAGATTAGTGGCATATTTCCAAGAATCTAACCCATAAAGTTTTCCTTAAATGCCTGTCGCCCACTCCATGTGGCCTCAAACCAACCATCAAATCGTGAATAGTGACTTTAACAGTCAATTTCCAGCAGACCTGCGCGCCAACGCAGTTGTCTTCGCGTTGTCGCGGACCCTGTGACATTTCACTACTGCGCGCAGTCCTAACATCACGCAGCTCCCGAGCAGTGTAGTTTATAGTCCCACTTCTCTTTCAGCTACCTGGAGCGCTAAGATTGTGCCACTTTCACATAGTCACATCGTCGAATTGTTGGTGTATGGCTTCAAGAGACTGCCATTCACCTTTCCTAGGAAGGGTTCTCCATTTAACTTGACCAGTTGTGCCATACCTCCATTAGTAATCTCCTTAATAATATACGGCCCTAACCAGTGCATCCTGAACTTCCCTGGGAATTTATCAAACTTACTATCATACAACAACACTAGTTCATTTACCTTGAATGTGCGTAGCTTGATGTGTCAGTCGTGCCATGCCTTTTCACGCTACTTTTGGACCTACTGGTGAAATCCAGCGAAAAATCATTCTTCTTCAAGCTCATGCAACTATGCGAGCCTCTCCTTCAGGGCTCCGCAATCCATCATACCTGTGAGCATGGCTATGTGCAGACTAGGCACGATGTATTCCATAGGCATTACGGCTTCCACTCCATAGACAAGCCTAAAAGGTGTATATCCCACCAGTTTCTTGCATGTCATTCGATAAGACCATAACACGGCAGGTATGCGTAGGTCCCAATCACTTTGATGAGCATTGCATACCTTGGTCAACGCATTTTCAAGTACTTTGTATACACCTGAAATTCCTCCATTAGTGTGCTGATCATCTTGTTCAAGAAGTGTGTGCGATGATCATCTTGTTCAGGAAGTGTGTACCGCTCATTAAGATCTTCGAGCATCCAAACCATGTCAGTACATGTTCAAATAGAAACTTCTTGGCAGTCGCGCCCGTGAAATCCTTCACCAGCTGCTCTTCTGCCCAACGAGTCAAGTACTCCGTCGTAGTGATAATATACCTCACGCCTGTCTTTCCTTGAGGTTTAATGGGTCCTATAAAATCTATTTCCCACTTTTCGAAACACTGCAATGTCATTTGTGGATTCAAAGGCATTTCATCCCTCCATGATGGCCTGCTTGTTCATTGACATACATCACATGCCTTGCAGTATGCTTTTGAATCCAGATGAAGGGTTGGCCACCACAACCCTGCGCATAGAATCTTATGTGCAGTTTCTCTTCCTGCACAATGTCCTCTCGTGGTGCCCCCATGAGCATCTACGAGGATGCTGCTTCGTTCAAACTCAAGTACATACCTTTGTAGTATTTCATCATTCCCCATCTTGTATAGATGCCCAGTAATGACAAAGAAATTTGTCGTGCACACCACTAATTCCTTCTTTTGTTGGACAGAGTATCCTTCCAGCACAATTCCAATGTTAGAAAGTGTATTATATCTTCAAAATGTCCATCCGCTATACACACAACAAAGAGTTGTGCGTCAGGTAATCCTTTCTCCAAACTAGTAGGTTCCTCCCCTGTCTCGATGTGTGACACGTGATTTGGTCCCGCGTTCAATCGTTCAGGCTTCACAACAACTTCAAAGTCATACTCCTGGAACAATAGGAGCCATATACAAATTCGCCCCCCCAACACAGGCTTATTGACTAGGTACTTTAGCATGGAGTGATTTGTATACATCTTAAAGTGGCCTCCTAGCAAGTAGTGTCGATACTGCTGGAGCGCATATACCATAGCTAGCCCCTTGCGCTCAGTGGTGGAATAATTCTTCTCTGCTTTGGATAATCTGCGGCTTGCGAATGTGATAGGGTGATCCAAGGCTTCTCCGCCATCCTGAGTCAGTACTGCACCCAACGTTATACATGACGTTGTTTCTGGGAAAACTAGTGTCTTTTCGATCTGCTAGTCCCACTAGGTTTGGTAGCTATCCTAGAAACAAACAATCAAAGCAATCTGTGATTTCCTTTATGTATGATAGATAAGAGAGAAGCAAAGGGACCAACCTGGATCTTTCGCTTGACTCCTTGCTTGATTCCTCTCTCCCTTGATGGAGTTTGCACCTCTTCTCCTTCTTATCCCACTCATTGAATACTTGTAGAGACAAAGTAACAAAACACCATCAAAGCATCTCGATCTATTCTATCATAAACAATGTAGAATGAGAGATACATTGAACATACAATGGCATTTACAAATAACAGCATTCACAAATACACGATTGTATGGAGGAAAACTCAAAGAACTTTATTAATAGTAGAAGGGAGAATTACAACCTAGCTGTCTGATCCAGCATCATCCTCCCAGCATCAAAGCCCTCTTCACCTCATGAAAAGCAAGATCACCCAAAAATACAATGTCTTTTCTCAAAGATAAACTATCAGCACTTCCTTACAAATTACAAAATTCCAGCCTCCAGATCTCTTAGATGAGGGATCCATTTAGAGATGTCTACAAGGGTGTGAGTCATCTCTGGGTTTTTTATTAGTGTCATTCCACTTGTAGTTCTTGGTTCCACTTGGAGATTTCTTGGATCTCTTACTCATCCTTGGTCGAATTCAGAGAGGCAAGTGTCACAGGAAAAGTTTCTGGAAGATTCCATGAGCATCCACTTAGCAAACTGTCTCGGACATTTGTCCATCCTCGCTCATTGCACCCTACAGAAGGCCTCTTCTGTATGCATCACACCTGGCTAGTGTAGGAGTTAGTATGCATCGCACCTTGACAGTGGGGCAGTCAGTATGGTCCAGTTTTTGCCAGTTCTGAGTGGTTTTTCAGGTGGAACTTTTGGGGAATGACATAATCAGTTGACCATGCTCCTTTAGGGTATGAAACAACACTTTTAGGGGTTAAAGAGCCCTTGGTTTATTGACATATAAGATTGGTGTTGCAGTGCCCAAATATGTCTATAACAGACGTGTCGACATATACATGGAAACTTTCTTCCAGTTCAGGAAGACTAGAATCAGTGCATTAACCATCTTTTCTTTCAATATATTCAGGCTTTTCTTATAGTCATCGTTCCAGCAGAACATGAAATCCTTCTTCAACAATTTTTCCATCAGCACGGTGATCTGGGCATAGCCTTTGATAAACTTTTTGTAATATCTCATATGTCCCAAAGTAGCGGGTAGTTGTTTCACACTTCTTGGTGCTTCCAAGTTCATAATCACCACGATCATTGTGGGGTCTACCATCATCCCTTGTCTGCAAAACACATGCCCCAATAGGTTCCCAAAAGGAACGAGAAACAAACACTTCTTGAGGTTGAGCGCAATTTTGTATCTT
This sequence comes from Pinus taeda, assembly GCA_000404065.3. Classification (NCBI taxonomy): domain Eukaryota; kingdom Viridiplantae; phylum Streptophyta; class Pinopsida; order Pinales; family Pinaceae; genus Pinus; species Pinus taeda. Next base: position 247,601 of record APFE030969678.1, read on the forward strand.
TGACAGGTATCCAACATCAAGCGCAAGATCGCTACATGGTGCTTAACCAGCCCAAATATAGTCCAATCATCAAAATATACCTCCAAGAACTTATGAATATATTCCTTGAATGCTGCAACAACCACACGCGAAAATATAACAGGCGCATTCTTTAATCCAAATGGCATGACAGTATATTGAAAGCAACCCCACTCAGTCGCAAAGGTTGTCTTTCTCCTATCCTCCAACGCGATTTTGATCTGGTGGTACCCTAAGAACCCATCAATGAATTAATAAGCTTCCTGACCACCTACATTGTCCAACACTTCATCCATGAACGGAGTTGGGAAAGAATCATGCACACAGACGTCATTCAGTTTTCTGAGATCCACACATATCCTTATCTCATCCTTCTACTTCTTCTCTTGCACCACCATCAGACTTACCCAATCAGATTCCTCCATAGGCTCAATGATGCCTGTTGCGAGCATTTTGTCTAGTTCTACGCTAACCTTCTCCTTGTATTTTGGATTTAAGCGGTAAGGCCTCTACTTAACTGGCTTCACGTCAGGCTTTAATGTGATCTTCATCACTCCTAGATCTCTGATTATTCCTTTCAAATCCATAAACTTGGTTGGGAATAAGTCTTGATATTCATAGAGTAATTCAGTGACCTTAACCACCATCGCGTCCTCCCAGTAGTCTCCGATCTTCGTGAATTTGGGTTCTGCCTCCGTACCAATGTTCACCTGCTTAGTTTTCACTAGCGCGGTTATATCAGGGTTCTCAATCTGTGGTCCTTGAACCTCGTGGTGGCCTTTTGTTTCTAGAATGCTAATACTATACTGATCCTCATCCTCCTCTTCAGTAGTTACATTATAACATTCCAACACGTGACTCAGCTGAGTAGCCCATTCAGGCTGAATCAGGTCTAAAGGCTCCTGTGGTATCCTAAAGATGGTTGCTTTTACCTCTTGTAGTGCTTCATCAATACTGTCAAACCCATCCTCAAAACTGAAGGTCATCATGAACCCTTCGCATAGGATATCCCATTCACCTGTCTCATGGTGAAGCTTTGTTTCTATATACCAGTTCATTGGGATAACATCTAGGGTATGGCAGAACATGTGCACCCACTCAGGTTGTGGCTTTTCTCCATAGGCCTATGTTCACTTGACCAGATGTGCACACGGATCATCCTATCCATCATATTTGTCTACCAATCATACCTTAGGCTTCCCAAATCGTGTTCGCATCATTCTCCTACATTCGTGCCAATCATCAAAGCTTCCTTTGTGCGTACCCCACCATCTTGAAGATGTAGCGCGCAGCACCCAGTCCAAGGCCTGGAAGCATTGCTTTTTTGGCACCTCCCTTTCAAATGTATCCAAGAAAGTATCTACCTCATTTAGACCATCATAAGTAGGCATATTTCTTTCTTTTGACGACACACAGTGCAGCGACTGGGTCATAATGTTGCAATTCAGCGTAGTTACCTCGTGTAACTGATTCTACCATCATTCTACTTCTTCATCGAAATTCCAAGTGCAGGAACTCTCGCGCTTCCATGTAATCCACCCATCTGTGGTGGGATTCACCCAGTCTTGGTCTCACGTTGTTATCTTGTAGATGAAGTCTAGATCATCATCACTCTCATAGTCGTGGACTGGTTCCGTATAGCGCGATCCTTCCGTAGGATCTAGGGGTATTATTATGCGCAGTGATTTCTTCTCAAATATCATCTTTCACTTCTTCAGATTAATTACCCCGTTCATATCAGTGGCCCAGTCAATTCTCAGGAGCGCAGGGTAGGGATTGCTATCATCAACAATCTCTATTACTTCAAAATATGCCAACGCACTCACTCCCTCAATATCCATGGTTACTCCCTGCAATCGCCCCATGGGTATGATTTTCTGTTGATTCGCCATTCTCAGCTGAATTAGAGACCATTGCAGTCCAGGTCTCCCCATTCACTCCCATGTCTGTTTCAGTAGAACATTCACATATGATCCCAAATCCAGGATGACTTGATCCATCTCATATTCTCTGATCTGCGTGGTTAGTCTCATTTCACACCTTGTCCTTGTTTTATGTTTTCCGATCTTTCGGACTACACGTGGTTCTCCTAGCGCAGTCCCAGTGCATCTGTTGATGAGTTCTTGTAACCCTTTCACAGCCTTACTGTCATGCAGTAACTTCATACAGGTTTCCAAGAAAGTTGTGAGCATAGAGGGGTCCATATTCAATTCAAGCTTATCTTTGCTTCCTGAAGTAGAGGCCTCAATGAAGCTCTTCTTAGCTTCCATGAAGGTTTCCCTAGCGCACTCCAAATCAAAATCAGCTTCTTTTTTCGGGGCTTTATGAACTCAGGTATTGTCTTCTGAATTTTTCCCCTTGTCATCTCCCATTGTGATTCCACTTCGGAGCACTATATTTTAGTTTGGATCTTCCTCGCACAGCTTATATCTCGACATCTGCAAGTTTTGAGTCGGGGGAGGCAGTAGCACTCCTTTGTCATGGATCCTAGCTATCAGCATAGGACAATCTTCTATCTCATGATCAAACAATGTGCAATACTTGCATGACGGGTGTGTTGGAATAGTGCAATTGCGGGCATAGTGTCCTGGCCCTCCGCAATTATAGCAAATCAATTGTCAATGACCTCTACCAGGCCCTCCACCTCGGTCTCATCCACGCCCTTGAAATCCTATCCGCACCATTCCTGCATTTTGATCAAGGGGCCGTGTTTTGGCCTGAACCCTGTAAGTGAGAGTTCTATCCATCATCAATTCATATCTCCTACAAGTTCGCTCATCATGTCCCACCGACCTACAAAATTTGCAGAATAACAGTTGCAGAGTTTGTGTATACTTCTATAACAAGTGACAATTGTTTGTGGCATGTTTTCCAGCTATTTGACAGATAGCACACCACAAAGAAGGCATCGCGCTAGGTCCCGCTTGAGCTTTTGGCCTTAAAGGCATCAGTCCTCCTCCTGTAAGGTAATTTGTAAAGACCGAGCAGTGGTCCTTGTCATGACCTTGACTCTTGCATTTCACGCACCATACTTCTTCGTGCACTTCTGGTCGAACCGTCCTATCCTGCTTCAAGATTTGCATCTCAAGGTACAAATTCTTCAGCTACGCATGGATCTGCTGAAATCGTAGGTTAGGATCTTGCATATAGGTCTCATGTAGTCTCATGGCAATCTCCAGGGCCTCTACCTAAGTTGTTATCTCCTGCTGTGACAGTGCACTCCTTAAAGGTGGTGGTTGCGAAGCCACAAACCACTCGCGATGTTGTCCATCTGTCAAATTCATGTTGGCTTCACGAATCGTACATTTCAGCCTCTGATCTAGTTCCCAAGGCATCTCGCATGGTAGCATCGTGATTTATTTGAATCCAATAATCGACTACGCTTCATATTTAGGCTTGCTAAATTCCCTATTCAACGCTACTTCGATGTCCGCTACTCTCGCATTTGGGTTATCGTTGGAGTACTTGATATACCAAGTCAGCGCGTGATCTTGTAGGGTGCTAAACAGTGTTGCTTTCTTTATATGGTCATCTATAACACCTTGAGCTTCCCATACAGCCTTCACTACGAACCAAAATTGGTCCGGACCCTCATTTCCCAAGCCTTGAACAAAGGAAACTTCACTGTGTTTTCCATACTAAATCGCGATAGGGGTGGAGGTGGTACGGGTTAAGTTGGAGGTGATGGAGGTGTAGCCTGTGGTGGTGTGGGCAGAGGTGGTATTCACGGAAACCCTTGTCTTATCAGATGAATAGCACTTTGTGGAGAGACCTTCGTGAGCCCTTCTTCATCCTCTCACGAAGGTGAAATCAAGGGGTTGTTCTTAGGACCCTTATTTCCTTCATTCTTGTAAACTTTTCCACTTCATGTAGCCCCGAACATCAAGGTCATTACATAACTTTCTTTTTGAACAACATTTTCATCCAAGTATTCAAAGATTTTACATACTTACCTCGCGGTCCTTTAAGGAAGCGTCGCTCTGCCTCATTGTAGCTAGCTGAGGTGTCGACCGCAAACTTAGTAACAAATTCTCCAATAACATGATCAAGCCAATGATCAATGGCATGTGTGATCTTATCCTCTGATGCGTCCAATCTTCGCACTAGCGCCGGAGTCCACACAATAGGACCGTCAAGTTTCCACCTTCCTTGGCTATCTGCTAGCTTCGCAATCCACTCGTATAGCTCAGTAGGGAAGGACGCGAAAAATATTTCATGGATTTCCATGTACATGTAACTATCTAGCCACTATTCTTTTGACAATCACAGGTTTCTGTTTTCTTGTGTCGCAAACTCGTGAATCCTTCTGTCCAGAAAGCCTTTGATTTCTTTCTTAGTTGGATTCCAATGATACGACATCACACATCTCTATGCAGATTCCGGTCCCGGCAACGAAACCATTTGTTGGCTTGAGGGGGCCTGACCCAGGTTCAGTGTTAGTTAGCCAAACAAATCCCTACACTACTGGCCCTTTTGGCATCAACCCACGGAGCACGGACTGAAGTCTCACCCGAAGAAGTATGGGTGGATGCTGGAACCAAGTTTATGCACCCTTGAGATGGTATGATGTTAGGTCCCTATACTACTAGTGTAATCCCTTATGGTTATTAGTACAACCCCATTGTTATATTTGTGTGCCCATGTAGTCCCCATATTGTTATTATTGTGCCCCATAGAAGCCCACTATTGTTATTATTGTGCCCTTACATTATTATTGTTATGTCGGCTCTGATTATATTATGACCCCTTATACTCCTATATATAGAAAGGAGGTATGGTCATTTTTATCAACCAAGAATTGTTCATTTGTGTAAATTAAAGGAGGTTTCCCTCGAAGAGGCTTATTTCTAAGGCTTTGATCTATCTTTTCTATCTTTTTGTGAGTTGGTTTCATAACATTTGGTATCAAAGCTATGGATTCTAGGGTTTCGCTACTCCAAATAGGTCATCATGGCATTTTCGCTATAGCTTTTTCGCTACGAAGTTTTAGAATCTAAAAAAAAAAACATTTGAGAAGAAATTGATTTGGACCTCGAGTCCGAATTTGAGATCTTGTCTCTCTATATTTTCAAAGATATGATCCAAGGAAGTTAGGGTTTTTGCAAGCTCCAGAATTTCATCTCAAACAGGTCATCGTGAAATTTTCACTATAATATTTGTTCTACGAAGATTCAGACTCTAAAATTAAAACCTATTTGAACCAAAATCTTAGTGAAGCTCGGGTCCAATTTTGATATCTTTTCTCACTATATTTTTGGAGATATAATCTGATACATTTAGGGTTTCTGCAGGCTCCTGAATTACATCATAAACATGTGACCTTGGGAAAATCATCATAACTTTCTCTTTGAGCATCAAATTGAAATTTTGTAAGAAGTAACAGAAAGATGACATACTGTAGTTTTATGTATATCGGTTTCAGGTCCTAAGGTTGAAACAGTGACATGTTGCACTTCGTACAAGTTCACTCTACTGAACCAGTCTATAATTGGGTCATCATGGGAGATTTGACATAATGCTTCCTTACATAATCCAATCTTGATCAGAATTTCAGGGTTAGAAAGAGGACTCATAGGGCTACTACAGGGCAAACTTTTAGAACTTGGAGATCTGAATTTATAGAGTTACAATCGTTTCAAGATCGAGCTCCTAAAATCAAGAAAAAGCAAGATGAGGAAGTTTGATGGCAAGGATCCGGTAAATTGGATACTACAAATGGAGAAATATTTTGATCTACATGGCCTACCACTGTTGCAAAAGGTACGTATTGCATCTAATTATTTAGAACCGGATCAATTTTTATGGTATAAAGGGATTTTTCCTCGTAAACCACTTGTTACGTGGTCAATTTTCACAGAGGAAATGATAGCACATTATGAGGATACAAAGAAAAACACCTTCTTTAGCCTATTGATAAATATCAAACAAAAGTTTTCAATGGCATAGAACATTGAGGACTTTAAAAAATTGAATATAAGGGAAAATTATATTCCAGAGAAGCAAAGGAATGATGTCTCCATAAGGATTTTAAAGGATAACATTCAACATGAGGTTCGTCATTGTGAACCTGATTCATTGGAGAGGGCAAGAAAAGTGCAAAGCAAAATTATGGCAACAAGGAAGTCTACCCCTCACAACTATAAAGATGGAAGTATTGTTTATCCTATTTTTCCACAACCTACAAGGTTGACACCACAGCAATTGGAAGAAAAAAGAGCAAAAGGGCTTTGTTACAATTGTGATAAAAAATACACTAAAGTTCATAAGTGTGCTGAGAAGAAATTATTTTACATAGATTATGAAGAGGAGGAAGAAAAGGATCAAGAAACATCAAAAGAATAGGATATACACCAGGAACCAACCTAGAGAAAGATGAAATGAATCCGACCATATCTTATAAAGCATTGGCAAGAATTACCACTCCTCAAACTCTCAAGATAGAAGGAAACATCAAGAAGAAAAAGGTTCAAGAAGTGAAAGATCACATCGAGAAAGAAGAAATGAATCTGACCATATCTTGTAATGCATTGGTCGGAATTACCACTCCTCAAACTATCAAGATAGGACATATCAAAAAGAAAAATATTCAAGCAGTGAAAGATCACATTGAGCATCAAAAACAATTTCTCCAACTTTTAAAGGATAACGCCACTTTGGTGCAGAATCAAATGAAACAACAGGAAGATCAACATCATAGTGAAAGAAGTTTTGATGTACGCAATTGGGTATTTTTACAGCTACATCTCAAGCAAGCAATTTATGAGAAGGAAATGTTAGCATTATTACATGCACTTAAGGAATGACAACCTTACCTAATGGGAAGACACTCCAAGGTAAAAATGGATCATGATAGTCTTAAATACTTTCTAAAACAAAGATTATCTTTAGAAGAACAGAAAAAATGGGTCACAAATATGTTGGGTTATGACTTTGAAATCATCTACAAAAAAGGGAAGCAAAATGTTGTTGCAGATGCACTCTCAAGAAAGGATGAGGATGTGTAAGCATTGTTTCATGCTATTTCTATTATCCAAACAGATTGGATACAAGAAGCAAGGGATGAATGGAAAAAGGATGAAGAAGTGTGGCCACTCGTTCAAAAGTTTCAGAAGATCCCAGTTCAAACAATATTTCCAGAACTTTACAATGAAGGAAAGATCATATTGGAACCTTGAGCATTCATAGAAACAAGAATCTGACAGCTACGAAATTGATTAATTTCAGAGTATCTCATCAAGTGGAATAACTTACCAGCTGAAGATTCCAAATGGGAGGACAAGATTTTTGTACAGAAGCATCAAGAACTACTCAAGCGTTGAGGACAACACTTTTTGAAGGAGAGGGGCATGTTAGGTCCCTATACTACTAGTGTAACCCCTTATTGTTATTAGTAC
>APFE030969678.1:255258-265668 GCA_000404065.3 Pinus taeda
GTCCCCATATTGTTATTATTGTGCCCCATAGAAGCCCACTATTGTTATTATTGTGCCCTTACATTATTATTGTTATGTCGGCTCTGATTATATTACTACCCCTTAGACTCATATATATAGAAAGGAGGTCTTTTCATTTGTATCATCCAAGTGTTCATTTGTGTAATGTAAAGGAGGTTTCCCCTCGAAGAGGCTTATCTCTAAGGCGTTGATCTATCTTTTCTATCTTTTTGTGAGCTGGTTTCATAACATATGATGTCAGTTATTTCCAATTGTTGCTTCACACTCTGTTCTACCCTTCAGTACCTTCGCAACCTGTTACATTCAGCTTTCGCGCATCCCTAACCAGGGGCTGAAGTCCCTTCGCGTTGCTAGGGCAGCGAACTACGATATTTCCCAAACTATGCTAAGTATTTTACTTATCTTATTATTAGATCTTAGTTAGCTTCATGTAAATTGATGTTATTACTTGTGTTCACTTAACCAATAAAATCATACACATTCGTGCATCATATAAGCATTAGAAGTGTAAATCATACCCAATATAACAAATGCATAAATAAGAAATAAGACACAAAATTTATAGGAAACTTCTCTTTATTAATACTTCCAAATGATTACAGACTCGATTCGCCCTGTGCACTCATCTGCAGGGGTCCGCGCACTCAACTACAGACTACTAGGCCTCTGCACACTCAGCTGCAAAGCCTCTACTTACACTACGACCGAAAACTTAGACTTACACTTCAGAGTTATCTCTCTAACATCTTCGTCATTGATTCTTCCTTCGATATTAGATGCCTTTGACTACTTAGAACTTTGCTCTATTTATACAATCCCATGGTCCGCGGACCATCGGTATATCTTCTATAGCCGACATTACATTATCAAAATAAGGGCGGACAACCCTATGAGTCTTTAAAAACTACGCACTCCGCGCCCACAAAATGTGGAGTCTTTACATTGGAATTACAAAATTGGACCAAAATTTGGGCTCTAAGCCCCAAAACTGCCCTTGGGGGATCCCACACCCAACAATTGATCCTAATAAGCATTTTTATCATTAAGGCCTCTATTTTCTTCATTTTCCTCTATTTTCCTTCAACTATCCTCCTCATGCAAATTTGTGACCCTTCATCTCCCTTTTCTCCTATTTTCATAAATAAATACCAATTTATGTCTCTTTTCCTTTGCCAATGCCTTTTCTAATTTTCTTAGCCATAAATAAACCGAAAGTGACACCCACTACGATGTTTTTCCCAACATTCATCTTGGAATACGTGTCCCATGACCTTGGTCTTATTTTTTCCTTTATTAACTTTATTACATAAACTTTTAACGTGGGGCAGTTACAAACCCCTCCCCCTTAGGGGAACACCATCCTCAGTGTTCTATGACACTTATGACAAGCAAAATAGCTGAAAACAAAACATATTTTCTATGGAGATTTATAACTTAGCTCGATGTAGTATTTACAATGAACAACCTATTAAAAAGAAAAACCAACATGACAAACATGAAAATGATACCACTTATTGGAGCTTTATAACACATCTCATTATGATATTTACAATAACAACCATACATATATATATACATATGAAAAAACTCCTTTGCCTCAACCGAAAAAATAATGAAGGATACATAGCTCGCATTAGATCAACCATCTCCCATGTAGCTTCATTGGGACTGAAGTGCTTCCACTACACTTTAACTTGCTCAATTGCTCAGTTCCATAGCATGAGTTGTTTCAACTGCAATATGCACTTAGGTTCTGGATGGAATTCTCCTTCTGGTTCCACCTGCAATATAGACCAATCAATCACATGATCAACATTCTTAACATTTCTTTTAAGCAATGAAACATGGAAAACATCATGGACTTTCACTGTTGGCAACAATGTAAATTTGTAGGCCATTAGTCCAATCCTCTCAAGGATCTTGAAAGGCCCACAATACTGAGGTGCTAACTTAGCACATGACTCAATCCTAAAGGAGCTCTTCTTAGGCTTGATTCACAAGTACACATGCTCCCCAACCTAAAACTCCTTAAATACCATGTGCATATCTACATAACTCTTCATCTTATCATGTGCTACCTTTAAATTCTTCTTTATAACCTACATTTCTTATTCCATATCTTCCAACATGTCTAGTCCAAACAACACCCTATTCATCGAATCACTCCATCTGATGGGAGTAGTATAAATCACTCCATAAATATCCTAAAACAAAATAATCCTCAAGGATTCCTGATACTCATTATTATAAGAAAACTCTATTAGTGGAAAATACTCTTCCCACTTCCTGTGTTGATGCATGACATACATCATCAACATGTCCTCAAGAATCTTGTTAACCCTCTCTATTTGTCCATCTGTTTGCAGATGATAAGTTGTACTAAAAGCTAAGTTTGTCCCAAAACATGCAAACAACTCCTTCCAAAACTTGGAAGTGAACTTGGCATCTTTGTTGGACACAATATTCTTAGGAACACCTTGCGATCTCACTATATCCCTAATGGATACCTGAGCTACCTCACTAGTTGAATTGGTAGACTTCACTAGAATAAAGTGAGCTACCTTGGTCAACTTGTCAACCAAAACCATAATGGAATCGTGTTGTATAGATGTCCTTGGTAAACCTGTAATGAAATTCATGGAAATGACCTCCCAATTCCACTTTGGAATTAGAATCGATTGTAATAAACCACCTGAGTGCTTGCACTCTGCTTTTACATGTTGACAATCCAAACAACTTCTGATGAACTCAGCCACCTCTTTCTTCAGATTCAGCCAATAATAAGACTTCTTCATAGGTGTCAAAGTCTTATGATATCTTGGATGACCTGAATACATATTAACCTGAAACTCCCTCAAGATAATCTTCTTGAGTTCACTCTTATCTAGGATATAGATCCTATCCATAAATCTCACCACACCATCTATCATGAGATGATAATCCACATCCTTGTCACTCCTACCCTGCTGATGTAACCTTTGCCTGAACTATTAGTACACGTCATCATGTTGTCTTGCCTACAATATCTGCTCCTGCAAATATGTCACTTATGAACTCATAGTTACAATGTGATTTACCTGCACTCTTCTACTAAGAGCATTTGCAACCTATTCTCCTCGCCCTTAATGTGCCTAATCTCGAAGTCAAACTCATTGAGCAGGGCTAACCATCTAGCTTTCCTGGCATTCAGATTAGGTTGTTCAAACAAATATCTCAACCCACTGTGATCACTCATCAATATAAACCTCCTACCAAGAAGATGTTGAAATATGGCAACAAGAATATTCCAATTTAATTTGTCCTTGAATTAAATTGTGAATTAAAATCGAATTTAGTCCTAAAAACTACTTGGAAATAATTAATTAATTTATTTTAGATTAATTAGTTGGATAAATTCAAGTTGGAAGTCTTTCTGAAGTCATGCAAGAGTTATCCCTTAAATTAAGGAGATAGGATTGAGTTATATTTGAGTTGTAATTAGTTAACTCATTTTACTGAGTTAAGTCCAGTTAAATTAGTTCCAAACTGTTTGAGGAACTAATAGTGAGTTAACAGTAAGTTGATGCATTAATGCACTCAACTAGTGCTACTCCATTTAACTGAAGATTCCCTCATCAGAAACTCATGCATGTCTATTCTGAGAAAGACCCAATTGAGATTAATTTTCAAGGACAATGTACTATCAGTTGCATGTGTTTTTTCATGGAGAAAAATCATGCGCACAGTCAAGGATTCATCCTTGAGGATTGCGCAGTTTTGAAGGCTTGTTTTTCCACTTGGTAATAGGCTAATCATCCATAAGGAACAACGCAAGGAAATAGGAGCTTGGAGGGCAGAGAGGAAAGCCAAGATTGCCTGTGAGCATCTGTAAGGATTGTACTAAGAGCTGGCTAGCTATGAGAGCTAAGGCTTTGTATAATTCCTATGTATTTCCACCATGTATGATAATACAATAGTGTGGGGTTTTTATCTAATACTTTCCCCAAAGTATTTTCATGTGTATTGTGCCATCGATTCTTCTTCTTCTGGTTATATTGTTCAGCTCGATCTTTAAGCTTCCGCAAATTGATAGTAGAAGTAGGTTATAGTATTTTGCTTTGATTTATATTGCATTATCGGGTTAACCTATCATAGATTTTCTACAGAATATAGTGCCTCCACATCTTCAATGCTTGAATGATCGCTACCAACTCAAGATCATGCGTCACATAGTTCTACTTGTGCTCATTCAGTTTCCTTGATTTGTAGCATACCACTTGTCCCTCTTACATCAAGACTCCTCCAAGTCTTATATTGTAATCATCTATATACACGATGAAATCTTTATCTGGATCTGCAACCTTTAGAGCTTGAGCATTTGTAAGAAACTGCTTCAATTGCTAATAATTGGTTGAACATTGCTCTACCCATTAAAACTTCTTTTCTTTTCTCTACAAACATGTATAAAATAGGAAATTCATGAGAAGTTCCTGATGAACCTCCTATAATAGCCTACTAAACCCATGAATGTTCTAACCTCATCCACATTCCTAGGAGTTTCCTATTCCATGATAGCTCTAATATTTTCCACGTCCATTGTTATGCATTCCTTGGAAATGACATGCCCCAAGCAATGAAATTCTATCTGAACTAAATTGCACTTACTAATCTTGGAATACAACTAATTCTCTCTCAACAATATTAACATTGTTTCTAGGTGTTTTTCATTCTCTTCCTCATTCTTAGAATATATTAATATATCATCAATGAATATTATCACAAACTCGTCCAGATAAGGACAAAACAAACTATTCTTTAAACACATGAAAGTAGCTGAAGCATTATTCAAACCAAAAGGAACCATGACAAACTCATAATGCCCATACCTGGTCTAGAAAGTAGTCTTGTAAATGTCCTCTAATTTTATGTGTACCTTATTATATTTTGATCTCAAGTCAATCTTTGAGAACATTGTTTCTCCCTTCAGTTGATCAAACAACTCATCAATCTATGGTAATGGGTACTTGTTCTTGATCGTCACCTTGTTCAGATGCATGTAATCAATGCACAACCTAAGAGTATCATCCTTCTTCTTCACAAACAACATTGGTGCACCCTAAGGCTATACACTTGGCCTAATGTATCCCTTGTCAAGAATTTCCTTCAACTACAACTTCAGTTCCACTAATTTTGGAGTGTTCATCATGTAAGGTTCCTCTGATTTTGGTGTTACTCCTGGTACCAATTTAATTGAGAAATCCACTTCCCTATGAGGAGGAAACTCTGAAATATCTACTGGAAATATGTCCTAAAATTGTTACAGAACCGAGTACCTCTTCAAGACTTTTGCATCCTCAACATCCTTACCTTTATCACTAGAAACATGCACTGCAAACAATACACACCCTTTCCTGCAAGTGTGCTTTTCTTATAGAGTTGTAACCATTCTCACTGATTTAGGCTTCTTATTACCTTGCAAGATTCTCTTCTCTCCATCATCATCCAAGCACTCGATAACCTTCTCATAACAATCAGCCTTACTCCTGTGAAGGTACAACAAATCCACACCCAGAAGTATAGTATCATCCCAATGGAAGTCCATTTAGATGTGTTGATGTAGGCATACCATTCAACTCAAATGCACAAGCTCTTACCTAATGATGAACTTTTTTCTTATCACATGTATCCAACTACACCAACCAAGAATCTGCATGCATTTCTTTACTCAAACCACACTTATCCACTAGATCAGTATTAACATAATTATATTTAGATCTAGGATCAATAAAAATGGAAACAACTTGATCACATACCTTTCCTTCCATCTCAATGATGGATTCCTAATGATTTGTCTTCTTGTTATCAAATGTTTCATAGATCCAAGAAATTCTCTAGCCCGCATCACCAATTGTCTACACCTCTTGAGCATTGTAGATCTAAATTTTTCCACCCTGATACAACAGAAAATATTTCTTACGATGTTCTTTACCGCAAATCCAACACTGCAACGATTCTCTGACACTACCCTTATTTTTCTTCTCACTAGGTTGAGACCCATGTCCCTTCTCAACTACATTAAACTTCTTATAAGCAACATTTATTTCTCACCCACATCCTAAGGTCTTCCCCACTTCGATGATCACTTTCCTTTAGTCTTGTCATTCCCTTTCCAACCTTTCTTAGACTTGGTCTTACGCTTTGATTTCTCATAACAGTGCTTCAACTTTCCAATGACTTCCTCCAGTGATTGAGTCTCATCATACTCATTCTGATCCTTGAATGCTAATGGAATTCTACTCATAAATCTCTAAAATTTTGTCTTTTTGTCCTCCAGGTAAGGCAAATACCTCAACAACTCCAAGAACTTAGTCATGTGCTTCTCATCTATCATAGATACCATCTTCAACTCATAGAACTCCTTGGCCTTTCCGCCATAGTACCTCTCTGACAAATACTTCTTCCTGAAGAGTCTCTTGAAGTCATGTCAACACAACTCCTTTGTCTTGATATCTCTAACACACTTCACATATTCCCACTAGATGTTTGCTTTCCCTTTGTCACTAAAAATAGTTATCCTAGCCTTCATGTTCTTTGTATAGTCATGTAGCTCAAAGAACTTCTTTATTCCAAGCAACCATGCGTCTGCATATTTTGGCTTCTTCAACTCTCCATCGAATGTAGGTCAATTGGATTTATTGAACTCATCTGGAAAGTATGCCCTCCCACTCCTCCTGTAAGGATGATAGTGATGATGACCATGATACCTATCTGAACCAGAGTTAGAGTAGAACCTATAACAGTCCAAGAACCTACCATCTCTGACTATGTCATCCATGTTTGACTTATGCCTTCACTGAAATATTCTACCATATACCCCATTATTCTTGTCATCATGTCCATAACTAATCCATGCATGTCCCTCTCTACAAATATGACAAACTCTGAAGGATAACTGCATTGACCTCTGCTTGCTTTTCCTATGCCTTAACAAGTCTTTCTTGCGACTGTATGATTATGTCATTATCATCCTTGCAACTTTTGATTTATGCTTTTAAACTTCTCAAGGTATCTGCTATGTCAGGAGAGTACTCATCTTTATGTTTCTCTTCTAATCTATAAGGAGAGTCTCGTGAACTATAATCCACCATTCTTCTAGTCATTTTTTATACTCTTCTTCCTACAAACATACCATGTCAAATAACCAAATATTAACATAATCAACATACCTCAGTGAAGTTTAGGGGAGGCTATCCCACTTGCAAAATCAATCCAGATTAGCATGGTATATGTATATACATAATCATATCAATATATTGACATCATGCATGACAACACTAACTTCATATAATGACCTCATGCACAACAACCATAACCATGACAATGCATGCATAACAACCAAAATAGACATTGACATGCATGTATGGTAGTCACTTTTACCTCGGGGTCCAATGTTGCAACCTCTGTTATGAAACCAGCTCAAGAAAAGATAGAAAAGATAGATCAACGCCTTAGAATTCAGCCTCTTCGAGGGGGAAACCTCATTTACATTACAGAAATGAACAATTCTTGGATGATACAAATGATAAAACCTCCTTTCTATGTATAGGAGTCTAAGGAGTCACAATATAACCCAACCAACCTAGAAATAATAATATAAAGCCACAACAATAACAATAGAGGGATTCTATGAGGCACAGTAATAACAATATGGGGACAATAGGGACAACAATATTAATAAGGGGTATAACTACAATAGTAATGGGGTAATCACTAGTATTATAGGACCCAACATGCCCCTCTCCTTCAAAAAGTGTTGTCCTCAATGCTTGAGTAGTTCTGGATGCTTCTGTATAAAATTCTCATCCTCCCATGTGCAATCTTCAGCAGATAAGTTTTCCACTTGAAAAGATACTCTGAAATTGATCGATTCGTAGCTGTCAAATTCTTGTTTCTGTGACTGCTTCTGTTCCAATAAATTTTTCCTTCCTCGTCAAGTGCTGGAAATATTGTTTGAACCGGGAGCTTATCACCTATAACCTTCTTTAAACATGAAACATGGAAAACCGGGTGCAATCGAGAAGCTACAGGAAGCTCCAATTTCTATGCCATAATACCAATCTTTTGCAACACCTTGTACGAACCATAATACTTTGGTGATAATTTATTATCCTTCTTAGCTTGCTTGAGGGACATTTTCGTATATGGTTGTAGTCGTAGGAATACCCAATCACCTACATCAAAACTTCTTTCACTGCGATGTTGATCTGCCTGTTGTTTCATCCTATTCTGTGCCAACAAAAGGCTATCCTTTAAGAGTTAGAGGACTTGTTCTTGATGTTCAATGTGATGTTCCACTACTTGAACCTTAGAATTTTCTCTTAAATATGATGTGATGGATGGTGGCTGATATCCATAAAGTGCCATAAATGGGGCATTTTTGTTGCTGTATGGAAGGAAGTGTTATACCACCATTCAGCCAGAGGCAACCATTTGACCCATTGTGTCTGTTTATCAGATACAAAGCAACGAAGATATCCTTCCAAACATTTGTTTACTATCTCAGTTTGCCCATCAGATTGGGGATGATAAGATGAGCTATGAGCTAACTGAGTACCAAGACAAGAAAATAATTATGTCCAAAAATTTCCAGTGAAAATGGGATCTCTGTCACTTACAATAATCTTTGGGTTTCCATGTAGCTTTTGAATTGTTTCCATAAATGCACTAGAAACTGCACTGGCTTTAAATGGATGTGATAATGCACAAAAGTGTGCATACTTGGTAAGTCTGTCAACTACCACCATGATGACACTCTTTCCCTCAGACTTGGGTAAACCTGTGATAAAATCCATTGAAACCTCCTCCCAACATTGGCTTGGAATGGATAAAGGTTGTAATAGAACCGGTGTCTTAATTGTTTCAACTTTATTTTGTTGGCAAACCAAACATTCTACCACAAACTTTTGAATATTTGATTTAAGGCCATCCCAAAAAAATTCCTTCTTAACCCCGTGGTAATTTTTTTAAAATCCTGAGTGCCCTACTAAGGGAGAAGTGTGCAATTCCATAATAATCTTTTGTTTGAGTTGGGAATTCTTACAGAGATATAAGCGATCTTTGTACCATAATGAATCATTTTGCCAGCTAAATGTATCAGATGTACTGGAATCTTGTTGTAACTTTAGAATAAGAGCCCAAACTTCTTCATCATTCTTCCATTCCTCCCTTGCTTCGTTTATCCAATCTGGTTGGATAATAGAAATGGCGCACAACAATGCTTCCACATCCTCATCCTTTCTTGAGAGTGCATCTGCCACCACATTCTGCTTCCCTTTTTTGTAGATGATTTCAAAGTCATAACCCAACATCTTTGTGACCCACTTTTGTTGCTCTTCAGAGGATAATCTTTGTTCTAAAAAGTATTTAAGGCTATCATGATCGTTTTTACCTTGAAGTGTCTTCCCATTAGGTAGGGTCGCCATTTCTTAAGTGCATGGAGTATTGCCAACATTTCCTTCTCATAAATAGCTTTGTGTAAAAACTTTCCCTTGATTGGACGACTTTCAAAAGCAATGGGTCTTCATCTTGCATTAAACAACACCAATACCATTTCCTGAAGCATCGCATTCCACAATAAAGGTTATTGTGAAGTCCGGTGTAGCTAAGACAGGTGTTTGGCACATTGCCTCTTTAAGATGTTCGAAGGCCTTTGTTGCTTCCGGAGTCCCTGAAAATGCATTTTTCTTCAATAGTGTTGTTAGAGGTGCTGTTATTCTCCCATAATTCTTAACAAACTTGCGATAATACCCTGTCAACTCGAGAAATCCTCGCAGATGCATTATGGATGTGGGGATTCTCCATTCCTTAATGGCTTTAATTTTGCTAGGGTCTACCTTAACTCCTTCATGAGATACAATATGACCCAGATATTCCACCTCTTGTACTCCAAGAAACATTTGGATCTTTTTGCATATAATTGTTTCTCCTCCAATAGTTGTAGCACCCTGTCAACATATTCAACATGATCCTTCCAATACTTGTTGTAGATATATCATCAAAAAATTCTAACACAAATTTTCTAAGGAATGGTTTGAAAATTGAATTCATCAAACCTTGAAATGTTGACGGTGCATTGGTAAGGCCAAGAGGCATGACCAAAAATTCATAATGACCCTCATGAGTTCTAAATGCTGTTTTCGGAATGTCTTCAGTCTTCATTCTGATTTGATGATATCCTGAACGAAGATCCAACTGGTGAAGTAAATTGATCCATGCAATTCATCCAGTAATTCATCAATGACAGGAATGGGAAACTTATCTTTAATAGTGAGCTTGTTGAGCTCCCTATAATCCAGACACATGCGCCATGATCCATCCTTCTTGTGCACCATTACTACTGGAGCAAAGAAA
>APFE030969679.1:0-16867 GCA_000404065.3 Pinus taeda
AGAATAGAGGCAATAGACTGAAAACAAGTAAGTAGACATTGTCGCTGGCGGGTGAAAACGTCGGAGTTTAGCCCAAAAAACCTGTAACAAAGCAATAACAGTAACAATGCATGAATTTAATAACTTGCTAATGAGTGAAAGGGAGGTTTATTATAACAATGTGGTTTTTCCATTGAACATAGCATGGGTCCATTGGATTAACAACTAAACCATTTAATGCTTAACGACTTAATTTTGGAGGGAGAATATGTAATTGGTGGAGTTAATAGGCAAATGATGTGGCGAAAGGTGAGTGGCAGGAGCGCAACGGGTAGGAGAGCGATATTGGGAGGTAGAAAAACAATTTTTTTTTTGGGGGGGGGGAAGCGTTTATCAGTTTTTCCCGAGGGGGGTATGAAAAGCTATGGTGTTGACACATAGGGGTGGGCGTGGTTTCAAATACCACCCATTTCGGACCCCCGCCCCTAATGATAAAGTTTGGATGGTGATGGGGGGCCAAAATTCTATGTGGGCAGTTGGATCTTGGGAGATGGGCAAAGATGAGGTGAGAGGTGGCAGAGAGTTAGTGTGAGGTGATAGGTTGTTCAGCGGGGTCGGGAAAATAATTTAATGAATGGTGGGGAATATTTGCAATGTATGAGGGGGGTAATAAACCTAGGAATAGGGGATTGATACACCAAAATTGTAGTGTCCCTTATTGGTGAGAAAGATTTGATGACACTTAGAGAGGGTGATTTTGAGATAATGATATAATATTATGCATGAGAAACTTATGTACATGTTGATATGATATAGACCTGGTTTTGGTTACCTAGTTATTGTGTGCTTAGGATAATATCTATGGTTGTGTGTATAAGAAATGATTTTGGCTAAGAACATATTATCAATGTTTTCTCTTTTGGTATCTTAGTTTGGCAATATGTGTATGACATGGATGTTGATTCAAGATTGAGACACATAGAACCATGGATGATCATCGTTATGTGGAACATATGGTTAATTATGATTTATGGATGATACATGATTTATATGATTATATATGTTTAATATTGTAATGAGCAAGATGTGGCAGGTACATAGTTATTTGCAAACAAGGATGCTCAAATTATAAATGTCTGTGGAAGTCATGATACATGATTTTTATGATTTTATATGCTTAATATTGTATTGAGCAGGATGTGATATGGAACACGGTTATTTTCAAACAAGGATGTTTAAATTTTAAATGACTGCGGAAGTCATTTCTCTAAAACCAAAATGGTTGTGGAAGTCATGCACAATATTTGGTAAAATGTGAATAAGTTAAATTATGAAATATATTTATTCCTTTGATCTATGAGATTGTGATGTGTGTAGGTCTTGGAACAAGGCCCTAACAACGAAGCATCATATGGGTATGAGCTCACAATCAGTACCTTAAGGTGAAGCATGGAGTTTCAAAGCAGAGTAGACGAGAAGCCATGGAAATTAGGGTGAGGAGTCCTAAATTCATGAAAGATAAAGACTTGGAGACTTGTATCTATAATAAGATGTTTAGGGCATGGAGTCCTGAAAATTTAAAAAGATAAAGGTGTGGAATCTGGGATCTTTAGAGTAGATTAGAGTGCAAAGTCCTCAATCTACTAAGGCATGGAGATGCATGCAATAGGGGTATAGAATCCCTATTCTACGGAAGAAAAATACCACTCACGGGAAGCTCAAGGATGAATTCCCTTAACAAAACCTCTTTTCTAACAATCCTAGAGTGACTTTCTAAAGATAGAAAGTCATGTCTAGCATCTCAAGCATGACTTTCCAAAAATAGTAAATCACCTTACATAAATTGGCAATCAAGTATAGTTGAAGGAAAATCACTTAACTTATCATTAATCAATCATAATCGTTCAATCTCAAATTAATCCTAGAAATTATTAATATTAATATTATCTTTTATGAGACTATGATATTATTATTAAAAGAGAATTAAAAGTCACCTTCATCTCCTCAATCACTTCACACTTATCTCCTTGATGACTCTCATAGCTCTATGTAAATCTCTCTCTTTTAATAATACATTACACTCTATTTTATGCACTCATAAAATAATGGCATATTCCTCTTCAACTCATTAAAGACATGTCATAAAAGATTCCTCTTACGCTCTCTTTAATGCATAAGTTACACTATCCTTAACTAAGTCATGCATACCTCTCCTTAATGGCACGAGTTACACTCCTCTAAATGGAATACAATGCATGCATATTACTCCTCCTTTATGACAAGAATTTGTTGCTCCTCCTATATATGTGTCTCATGTATTCTCGCTTAGGGGGATAGAGGTGCATTGTGATACTAAGAGTTGGATAGATTTGAAAAATATTATGAGAGTGAGAGACATGGAGAGTAGACAATTGCTTTCAAAACAATTTTGAAATTCATAATCTAAATTACTATGTAGCTCTACTTGGTGGAGTTGACCATGAGTGGTGTTGGGAGGAAGTGAAACTTATCTTCCTCAACTTGCCTTGGATATCTCTCTACTGCTATATTTTGGTATTTTTTGTGAGCTCTTACAGCTTGAGGGTTCCAGGGGGAGAATTTCTCCTTGGATATGGTTGGGAGGAAAACCAGATGGTTCACAATGAGTTGGTAAGGATATTGGATTAGGAGCACAATCCAATTGGAGCTGGAGCATATTCCCATCTTTTTGGAATTGTATAAATACACTGCCAGGTATGTTCATAAGCATTCATGAAATTTTAGTTTATTATTAATTTAGAAGTGTTGTAAAACTTTAAAATTCATTGGAAATTGCTACTGTTGAATGTTTATGAGATATTTGCAGATTTATTTATGAGCTAACCAATAATGAATGGAAATTGTAGTTGAGAATGTACATGCAAGAGGATTAAAACAATAATCTGTTGCCAAAGTTTTAATTTCTTTTTATAATGAATTTTTGTCCATTGCAGGTCATCATGGGTTGACTAAAATACCATATTATCATAAATTTGAATTTTTTTTTTTTTTCTCGATGGACAGCTGTAGATGAAGTTTGCACACTAAGTGTTTTAAAAAGTGATAAATGAGATAGTAGGAATGTTTATTGTTATTGTTTTAATAAATCACTCTGGAATGTTCTGTTTCTTTTCCGCTCAACATCAGGGGGTATCTGTGCCATTTAGCCATTTAACACCTCATTTGATTCCAAAAAAGTGCTTTTCTAAACCGAGATAAAAAATATGGGTGATTTTATAGATTGTTGTTGTTAGTTATATGCGTCTGTTTTCGATTTTTTGATGAAAAAATAAGATTGTTTAGTCCTGGTTTTAAGATGCCAACATTTGAAGTTTCAATTTCAGAATTTTCTGAGCTGAATAGGTTGAAGAAGAATCTCAAATTCATTTTTTCCAAGTGTTTGGAAAAATGCCTCAATGGTTGTAGATTGCATTCTTGCAAAGTGTTTGTCAAAATGCCTCAATGGCTATATATTGCACGTTTGCAAAGTGTTTATCAGAAGACATGAATGACTGTAGTTTTTGTGCATATAAATTGTTAGAGTAAAAGTCATACTTACTGTCATGCAAAGTATTTGTCAAAAGATATGAATGGCTGTAGTTTTTTTCCATATAAATTGTTAGAGTAAAAGTACTACTTACCGTCATGCAAAGTGTTTGTCAAAAGACATGAATGGCTGCAGTTTTTGTGCATATAAATTGTTAGAGTAAAATTCCTAGTTATCGTAGTTTTTATGTACTAGAATTTTATGAATAGACTATTTGATGGATGTAGCTTCTTATGACTGCAAGTTTTTGGTATGAACATGAAAATTAATTTAATAATTTGCGGAAGTGTGAATAGAGAATATGATTGTTGCTACTTTTATTATCTAAATATTTCATAAAAAAGGGGGGGTAGTTGGAAACAATTTTATAGTGACTTTCTGTGGTTGGTTTATCATAAGAAAATTTTAACATGGGACAACATCATGAACAGAGGGGTAATGGGGCCTTCCAGATGTCGGCTCTGTGAAGAGAAGGAGGAGACCATGGAACACATTCTTAACAACTGCTCCTACACCACTTGGTTGTGGGATTCTTTCTCCACCATTTTCCATCAAACAGACAGGGACATGAGAAGTATCACAAATACCCTAATAAAGTGGAGAGGTAACTATTTGGAGAATGAGTACCTTAACTTAGCCTGGGCATTAACACCAAGTTTCATTATTTGGAATGTTTGGAAAGAAAAAAATAAAAGAATTTTTAAGAACGAAAAGGTTATTCCTCTAGGACATTTTGATCTAATCCTAAAACAGCTCAGGGAGACTGTGAGTATCTCAGTTCGCAATCTCCCTAAAAATCCCCCCTCTGAGGTTGAGCTCAGAACTCTTAGACAGCTGGGAATGGAAGGAATTATTCCCCAAGGACTGAGCAAGAAGAGCATAATTATTGAGACAGAGAAGGACTTCCGGCATCCTCCTTCGAAAAGCTATCTAAAATATAATATCGATGGGGCTTCAAAAGGCAACCCGGGATCAACAGGTTTCAGAGGAGTTTTAATAGATGATAAGGGCAGTATCATCTTTATCTTTCACTATCATTTGGGACGAGCCACAAATAATATGGCAGAATTAATGGCTATGGAACAATGTCTTGAGTTTCTGATCCAGTACCATGTTTCAAATGTCATTGTTGAAGCAGACTCAAAGATCACCATTAACTTTGTGAAAAAAATCAATGGTGGATCTCGACCAGAGAAAGTATCTACATATTGGAAATTAATACAGGTCTAACAAAGAATCCATGTTCACCTCCAGAAGCTTCAAACGGTGAGTTTCAATCACGTTCGTAGATTGGCCAACAAACTTGCAGATCTTCTTGCCAATCAAGGGGTGAATAATACTGATGGCGAAATGGCGAAAAATTGGCAGGAAACACCACACAATAGAATAAAAGTTCTCTGTGAAGAACAAGCCACAAAAGATAAAGAAATATTCAGAAATTAGGCCGGATTGAGTTCTCCAGTCAGTATTTGTTTTCCTTCCAGCATTCACATGGTTGACAGAAAAGCAAATTTTGGTTTCATTTTACCCTGGAGGCAGTCGGAAGGGATGCACAGTTCTTTGATTGAAAAGGTGCTAGGTCTTTTCCCACAAAAGTACCTTACCGGAGTTCGGTTCTGTAGCAGGAACATTCAAATTGCAGGGTTCATTTTTCAGGCTGTCGAATGTCTTCCCCTTTTCTGTTTTTGGGCTCGGCAAACTTGGCTTGCACGGTTTTTTGGTGATCGCGCGTTTCATCAGTGGTTAATGGTTTTTTTATTGTGGGAGCGATTCCATAGAGCTTGTTACACGTGGCAGGTGGTATACTTTGAAACCACCTTTGATCGCGCACTATTCCTCGGAAGTGTTAGGCCATGCGATTTGATTTCCGACAGTTGGATCTGACGCCCTAGATTAACGATTGGGATCGATCGTGCTGTTGTGGGGCTAGGTGGGCTCTGTCCTCTCTTTCGTTTTGGAGCGCTTTCCCACTCTTTAGTGGTGTGTGGTTTTTGCGCGGTCAGTAGGGTCTATTATTGTGGGTGGGCCTAGGAGACTTTGTTTTTCCCGTTAGTTTGAGTGGGGGCTTGTCTTGCCTTTACATGTTTATTCTCATTATGTAAGTTGATCACCTTAGCAGATTGGGGGGTCTTGATCTTTGAAAGGATTTCAGTTTCCCATTTTCTGGTTAAGGACGGGGCTTTGTACAATATGTAATTTTTCTGTTGATTTAATGAAATAGAAGGATCAGCGCTTGCTTCAACAAAAAACAAGTAACACCTCAGTGTGTTCTTCCTATTCACAACACTCCTAGATTATTTGGCATAAACATATTGGTGAGCCTTGGTATTGCACTAAGAGTGGTGCAACTCCCAAGGGCTTCTCAACTCTATTTACCAACCTGAGGTTTGTACAAACTTCTAGGTGATAATGCTATATACAAAGTAGATGAAATTCTACTCATGCCACCCTAAACTAGTACACTTGATCAATAGTGCTCCAAGACCATTCTTCTAGATAAAGCTCCCCACTAATAATCTCTTAGAGTTGCTAATGAACAAACCAAACATAATTACATGTCGATGCCTCTTAGAGTTGCTTTCTTTTGGAGGCGGCTTGACAAGAAGGGAATATATATTGTAGGAAATTTTTTCCTTCAACATGACCCCATTCTCATGAAACCATTATAGAGATTTCCATCCAAATAGATCTAACTTTGCAAAATCACTGGGGCGGTTGAGGAGAAAATTTGGAATGAAACTGATGTGCCCTAGAATCCCCCAGAAGTGGACTCCAAAATTCCCAAGCACCTTCACAGAATACATGGTGAGGGGAGGATGCCAACAACTCTCTTCCTTTGGTAGCCTAGGAAGAGGAGATTCCATGCGCCTAGATAACACAATGTGTTTGTCCCCAAGGAGGTGTCCCATAATTGATTAGAATGCCAAACAAAAGAGTTAATTTCCAACTCCATGAGTGTAGTATTAACTTGAACGCCTGCCCCCTGCCACCAATTATGATTTTCCTTGGTGTGAAATCTCGAGGTGACATGCTTACCTTGCAGCCTGATACACCTCCCATTCAATTTCTTTGGTCTGTTTGTATCCTCTACCATGTTCACCAACATCCCTTGCTCACACAAATTAATTGTCGATCACGCAGAGTATAGAAATTGAGTGTGGCTACCTGTGCTTTGGCTTGATAGGAATGATGATGGGGTGTGTTGGTAGCTCCCTTATGTGTGTAAGCTGGTGGGAAGGAGAAAAAACACCTCCCCACCTTTTTGCATCCCTACCACTCCATTTGGGGACTTTGTAAAGCTAATTGTTAATCTTAATCCCACTATGTAGAAAAGGAGACAGAGGGACAAGAAAATACTCACTATTAAGTTTCCATTTGTAAATGGCCATATACTAAGGTAAAAAAAGAGAGGAAATGTAGTCTTTAATAAGCTAAATATATTGGAACCATTTTTGTATGCTCATAACTACATTCCCATAAGCTAGGGAGTGTAAATATACCATTATTTTTGTTTGTTGTCTATGGATAAATTTAAGGCAAGTCTTTATGAAATATTGGAATGACTAAGCAAACACTAAATTTAAAGATTATGATATGTGAAAAACTAGTGTGTCTTCTTATTCCTTGGTGACAGAAGGAATGGGCTAACCCAAACAAGTCATAATCAAGAGCGTTAAATTTAAAGATTAAGATATATGAAAAACCAATATGTCTTCTTATTCTTTAGTAAAAGAAAGAATAAGCTAACCTAGACAAGTCATAATCAAGAGTTTAATTGCTTGCTCCATGACTAAGTTTAACAACCATGTGAAAAACTAGTATGTCTTCTTCAGGAAGAGTGAGCTAACTTAGACAAGTCACAATCAAGAATTTAATAGATTGCTCCATGACTAGGTTTAACAACCTTGATTCTTACCTAACAAATAATAAACAAAACAAAATAATGAAAAACAAAGTCTCATTGGATGTATAATTGATTCAAAATCTATTATTGGCAATGCACAATAATATTTAAATATCAATAATTGGATATGGAATTATTCAAAATTTATTTTGGGCAAAGTAGGTGGGAAACTACTTAGTTAATTGTGCATAATAATATTCAAATATTAATCATGTAGGTAGTAGGAGTGGAAGGGCCAACCATTGGACTCTAAAAGTGTGGTTGCATGATGATAAAACCTTGTTGATGGAAATTATAGGCCTTGAACTAATTAGAGGCATAAACTATCAATTATAAGAAAAAGAACATGTTAATAGACAAATTTAATTTCTTTAAAACTGGGGTGAAGGACATGGTGACAAAAACTCAAACATTCTAATAAAAACTTTGATGTCAACAACTATAGTGGGAGTAAATGCATAGCCAAAATGTACATGGAAGTGAGCATGATGCCAATAAGTCTATGTCCCATTACAAATTAGAAATAAAAGGTGCAAAACTAGTTAGAAATATTTTAAGCAACATAGATTTAAAATTTTGTAAATTTAGCATTTTACAATTACACCAATTAAAATTTAACATGATGTTTTTAGAACACTCTAGTATAAGAATAACATGATGTTTTAGAACACCCTAGTATAGGGTTTCGTGGACAATCATATTTATAAAGAATAAAAATAATAAAGATAATTAAGTATATGAAGAAAACCCTAATCGAGAATAAAAAAATAAAGATAATTAAGTATAAGAAGAAAACCCTAATCGCGAATAAAAAGAGTAAAGATATTTAAGTATAAGAAGAAAACCCTAATGATATAAATAGAAATAAGAGGGGAAGAGGAAGAAGAGGTACCTCTTTCTGATTATCAGGAGAAAGATGTTGAGGTACGTCTTTTTGATTATCAGGAGAAAGATGCAGAGCTTGAGGTACGTCTTTTTGATTATCAGGAGAAAGATGCAAAGCTTGATGATGTTCTTAGAACAATGCCCAACTAGGAAAAAGAGTAGTTGTATAAAGCGAGATGAATTATTTCTCCTAACATTCAAGGCCGAGAAAAGAATGAATGCAAAGAATATATGAGGGACTGCGACAAGAACTCCTCCTCTGAAAGCTGAAGGTAAGGTATTGAGAAGAAATTCATCTGTAGAGTAACATATGTATATTGTGATTGTGATTTGGATTTAGATTTTATCTTGACGATTGAAAAAATAAAAATCTAGATAAAAAACATTGTATTGAACTTTAGATCTACACATTCTTAACTCAGATCTATGCATTATTAGATAAACTCTAAGATCCTCATTTAGATCCATATGTATATCACATATAGAAATTCATTAAATCAACATATGTATTAATAGATTCTGGACACACCCACTATCAACTCCTTACCATAAATTTATGCCTAAAATCCACTTAAAAACTAAACCATATATAGATCTACTGAATTACACCTCATAAATTTGAACGGCTATTATCTATTGTATTAAGTCTATTATCTACTGTATTAAGTCTATAAGTTATTAGATCTCACCTGATAAAACTTCATTAAACCCCACACATAATATCATTGATGAGAAAAAGGAAAAGGGTTTCAAACTAAAAAAGGATTTCAAACTCGTAAACCCGTAGATCCCTCCCGGTGTTGAATCATGAGTATACTCGTTTTGCAGTGTTTTTTGTTTTGTTTTTAAATTAGGGAATGGCTAGGCTAGTGTAATGACTGCGCTTGTCCTTTGAAAATGAGAGTGCCATTTACATGTTTGTTTGTAAACCCTTTTCTCTCTCCGTTTACACGTTTCTATTTTTCAAAATTAGTAAGTCACTCACAAACAATTATGTGCATTGTCCATGCCTTTTATAAATTACTAATAATAAAATTCTTGCATCTGTTTTTTTTTCAATAATTTTCCAAATGCTATGATTTTTGAGTGACTGCTTTAAATAAAGTATCAGCTACAACGGTTGTCTTTTGTTTTCTATCTTCATTGTTAAAATATTGTTGAAGTGGAAGATGCTTACATCACCTCTGTTTCAATAGCTATGGATCATAACATGAGATATTTTTGAATATTTGGTATTTTATTTGGCTTTCAAGTTTTTTTGGTTTATATGTGGAGTTAGAATATTGTTGAAGTGGAAGATGCCTACATCACCTTTGTTTCAATGGCCCGTGGATCATAACATGAGATATTTTTGAATATTTGGTATTTTATTTGGCTTTCAAGTCTTTTTGGTTTATATGTGGAATCAAGCACTAGCAAAAATAATTTTATGTGATGTGTAAATCAAGCTCTAGTAAGAATTCAAAAAACTAGATTATTTGCAAACTAAATGCATGAACTTTGCAAGTGTTTAAGATTTGTCATACTACACTTATTATTTGTTAGGATAAAAAAGCCTACAACCAATTGACTTACGATTTTTGTGGTTGCTAAGGGAAAGTAAGAATATAATGGAACATATATTGCTTATGTAAGAAAGTGGCATTAGCATAATTGCTTTGAAAAAATAAGCCATAACATAATGTGTTAAGTGTATAGCTAAAGTAAGTTAGACAAAGGATGCTAGAAAATATTAATAAGACACAGAATCAATCCAAGCTTATAGGCCAAAGAATTGCAACAAAGATGTTAAAATCCTTAGCTATAGCTTGTCAA
The DNA here is from genome assembly GCA_000404065.3 of Pinus taeda. Taxonomy (NCBI): domain Eukaryota; kingdom Viridiplantae; phylum Streptophyta; class Pinopsida; order Pinales; family Pinaceae; genus Pinus; species Pinus taeda. The sequence goes on from APFE030969679.1 coordinate 10,149, forward strand.
CTTCAAGATGTACTTATGAGGCATTGTACACTGTGTGAAAATTACAAAAAGACACCTTTCTACTTAAGAAGGAGACCCATCAATTCTATAATGTACAGTCTACTTGTTAAGAAAAGTTGAAAAATACTAAAGCAATAATCAAAAGCAAGGTAAAAAAACACAAAAGGAAAAATGCTTTAAAACAAGACTTGAAATCAACTAATAATCAGAGTTTAAGTACACTATAGTGCTAAATATTATTAATATTTAGCACTATTAATATCATTATTTTTCTACCAAAATATTGAGAAGCTGTAATATTATTTTCAGTTTGTTTATATCTAGATTGGAACTCTTTCCCAAATAATCTAGAATATAAATTAGTTCTTCCTTATTCAAAGCATGAAATTAGATCAGACATTTCTTTGGTGTTATCACCGTTTAAGTTATTTAATTGATTTTGTATACTTATTTTCTTGTTCTCCGTTTCAGAGAGTTTGAGCTGGAAAACAGAGCCAATAGAAATACTTGAACAGAGTCATTCCCATACAGTCCAGTACTGCGATGCTGCGATTCCAGCGCAAGAGAACGAAGAGTCAGAAAGCACCAGAAAAATAAAAAGAAAACTGTTCAAAAACTTCCCAGTGGTTTCGTAAAAGAAAAAATGGATAACGGAGATAAGATACCGAGAATCTGGGGCGACAGCAGAGTCAAAGGATAAGGTATATTTTTAGCGTTCAATAAGACGAACCCTTGTGGTGTTTTGTAAAAAAACTTAGGTCATAATGAATAAAATATGTCTCATTTTTATTTACTGTAGTATTATGTCAAAAAATCTACCGGCTTTCAATTCCGGTCTCTGCTCGAAGTTACATTGTACTTTTTATCTAGTGAGAAACCGAAGCCTAAATATAGGTTACTGGGAAGCCAAAAATATGAAGCATTTGCTGCTCCACCGTCAACAAATTCATTGATTTTTAAGACTCCTGATTTAAATTCTAGTGCCCAAAGAGTGCCGGAATTGGAATATGTGAATTCTCATTCCAAATCAAAACAACGTCCTGCTTCAAGTATTGTCTCAAATCTAGCGAACGTTGGATATGTTCTTATCAATGTGATATATTCTTCTGTTTTCTGTAATCTCAAAGAATTTTTTTTGTTTGCTACTTGCTACTTCTTACATGTGTAGATGCTGCGTGTCAATATATATTAGTCAAACTTACAACCCTGGTCACACAGTCAAATTGCCTACCAGACAAGATGATCTGCTGCTGAACGAATTCGACCTTCTTCTTCTCTCAGGAAAGACTCGGTTTTGTTGCCCAGGGAAGCTCATAAACTCTGCTACAAATTCGTTCTTTTATCTGCTCGCCTCATATTTGACTTCTTCTCAGCCTCAGATGCCACTTCTTCTTTGCCTCAGGTTTGACTTCTTTTTTACACAATTACACAGAAGATCAGTAGAATAGTAGAATCATAAAGAGACAGCCCAACCAGAACACAAGATTTTTACCCCAAAAAACTCACACTCCAGCCGAACAAAAACACAAGATCTTTATCCTAAGAAAACTCACACAACTCACACTCACTGGGGAAAAACCCAACAACCTACCTTTTTCCTTAGAGAAATTGTTCAAGTCACCCGAGATACATCTAAGCAAAAGTCAAACTGATTGCCCTGGTCACCTGGTCAAACTGCCTACTGGACAAGACAACCTGCCGCTCAACCAATTCAGCCTTCTTTTTCTCTCAGGAAAGACTCGGTTCGTTGTTGTGTGCAAATTTGGAAATTCTTGTCGATGTCATGGAAATGTTGGTTACTTTCTGATGTTGTAGCTGGAGATGCCTTTTAGACATCTATGTCAAATGTAACTAGACAAGAAGCTTCTATGTCAAATGTAACTAGACAAGAAGCTTGGACAGTGTTTGGAAATTTGCCTGAATATAATGTTGTTTCCTAGAATGCATTGGTTGTTAGATATTTGCTGAATGGGTATCCCAGATATTTGTAAAGGTCTTTCAAGAAATGGCAGAACAGGATGTTGTCTCATGGAATGCAATGATTGTGGGATATGTGTAGAGTTGGAAGCTCTGGCACTTTCTCAGAAATGTAATTGACTGACATGGAGCCATATGTGGACAGATTTTCATGTGTGCTTCTTGCATGTGTCTATTTGGTAGCTTCGAGACATGAAAATCTTGCCACAAATGTATAATTAGATATCTGATGGTTTTGTGGTTGCTTTCCTTATAACGTGTCTAAACGCAAAACCATAAATGATGCACACCAGGTCTATAATAGAAGGCCTAGATGAGTTGGGCCGTCATGAATGCAATGATCTTAGGATATGCAATGAATGGATTTGAAAACTAGGATCTCATTCGCTTGAAGAGATATTACATCATACTGGACAATGCTAAATTTGTGTGTATCTTGTCTTCTTGTATCCATGTAAGCTTGATGAAAAGTGGTTCAAAATACTTTCATTGCATGAGTCTGGATTATCACATAGAACCACAACTGGAGCACCATGTGTACGACTGATCTTCCTCACCATTCTGGGCACCTGAATCATCTTCTTTAAAGCTGAATGGATCCCCTATGATATAGGTTCTAGAGAGTAAGCCATCGAGGCCCTTCCTATAAACGTGTTGAGGATTAAAGCCATTGCAGTGGATTAAACTTTAAAGGACAAAACTCTCAGAACCGGCAGCCCCTTACAGAAGTGGAAGATAAACTAGAGGTCATACATGATGACCTAACAAATGTTATGTTGTGATGCGAGTCTAGAAGAAGATAGTTGGGAAGAGGCATTATGGAGAGAAAAAGCTAAGGCAGAGTGGTTGAAACGAGGAGAATAAAACTCTACTTTTTTTCACATGTATGACATCAATGGCCTTGTTGATTCTGTCTTTCTTTAAAGATGTTAAAGTGCGTGTGGATCACTACAAGAAAATCTACAAGAAGCCAGGTAAGTTGAATATTTCTGAAATTTTCCTATACATCTCTCTTTTGAACAGATTGCTCTTAGATGAGCAAAATGATTCACTCAATGCCCACGTCAGTGAAGAGTATCTTTTCAAGGTATAAAAACTCTTTAGTCATAGATGGCTGGACCATTGAGCTTTTGGAAGGTTTCTTTAATGAGATAAGGGAATAATTGGATAGGTAAGTGCATATCCACAATATCATACGTTGCCTTATAAATGCGTCACCTTATTTTTTTCCAGCCATGGAGAGGATTTAGTCAAGATGCACCCTGTCACTTTTACTCTTCTTATTAGTGCCAAAGGTTCTCAGTAGAATTTTGAAGAGTCTAAACGAAGAATGACAAATAAAAGTAATTCAAGTGAACAAAGAACTCACTATCACCCATATACTCTTTGTATAGGATATTATGGTTCTTTCCGGGAGACAAAAATGATAGGAAATATTCTTCTTCAATGCTGTATAGCTACATGAATAAAGACCTACCTTTAAAATTCAACCTTAACGTTGCACCAGATTGATGGGCCAACTTCTATTAGAATTAAGATTTTGTTTCTATTTAAAGTTACAGAATTTGAAGAGACTACAAAGTATTTGTGATGTGGCCCGTCCACGTGGCCCTGCCTCGACTCCGCTGCACCCGGTACCTTTCGGATTTTGGTGAATTGATTTGGTTTGATTTTCAATCGGCTGTGATTGATCCGATCATTTACTATACCTGTACTTGGTTGACCTACCCTCGTACCTGGTTAAATGTGTTTGTGTGAGGTAAATTTTATCAAAGTGAAAAGTAATTAGTAATATCTAATATATATACTATATAAATATATATATATATATATGATATATAATATCAAATTAATATGATAGTTAAAAATATTTTTATGTGAATTAAATTTTCTTAAAGTAAAATCAATTAGTATTTCTGAAATATAAATCATGTTATTTGATATGATAGTTAAAATGCTCTCGTGTGAGGTAAAATAAAATGTATCCAAGTAAAAATTAATTGGTATCTCATATATATGAATTATGTAAATTATAAATGTTTTTGTCTAAGTTAAAAGCAAATGTTTAATGATAATAATATTTTAAAAGGAAAACAATGCTTCAATAAATTGTGTAAATAGATGTTATTGTTAAAATGTATTTGTGTGAGATTTTTTCTATCAAAGTAAGAAATAATAAATATTTAAGAGATATAAAAATTAAGATCATTGTTATAAATATGAGTGTTTAATATGGGTGCATAATTTAATTAAACTCAAATTATTCAAATTTGTAAACTATAATTCATTTTAAGAAAAGAGGAAAATTAATGAAGAATAATTTAAATGTAAAACAAACTTACGTTATTTTAGATAATTGAAACCAACCTAGATCCATATTAAACATGGATTTATAAGTGTTGAGAGGATCAAATCTCTCCAGGTGAAAACCTCTTTTTGAGTGCAAATCTTTGGAGTGCAAAACTTTAGGAAATGTCATCTCTCGAGGTGAAAACCTCTTTTTGAGTGCAAATCTCTGGAGTGCAAAACTTGAGGAAATGTTGAGATTTCATCTCTTGGCACTTGATAGAGCTAGATTTAAAATGGATCTAGGTTGGTAAATAATCAAAACCAATTCCAATATCAAACAAATCTAGTGTAACCAATTCCAATATCAAACAAATCTAGTGTAATAGTCTAGCTTGAAGGGGCCCTATAGGAAATGGGTCTTACAACCAAGTTATATAGAGCACTTATTTCATCAACAAGCTCAATATGTCAATACACACAACATCCAACGTATCATAATTATTCTTGAGGTTGATATTAGTTATACCATCAGGGAATCCACCCATTGAAAGCCTTGAAATAGACCAAAGAAGCAGAACTAGTTGAGGATTGGTGAGAAGAAAAACAACATCCCAACTATAAAGCTCAATAGCATAAATTGTGTTAAGCCAAATAAATCATTCAATGAAGATGCTTTTTGGGACAAAATTGTGCACAAAATTCCTTTGCACTTAGTCAATTTGAAGAAAATTGGGTTGTTTGATGATGTTGTAAAGTGGCTGGCACATTCCAAATTTTTATAGGTTAATACCAGTACATAGCTTGTCCACGTATCAATAATTTGTCCAAAGTGTACTTTCCTTTCAACTAATATATAAATCAAATTTCCATACAATAGTATAATCACAGAATCTAAAATTTTCCATGGATTATTCCTCTAGAAACAAAGGCAACACTAGGAATACAAATGGTCCTCTTAATTAGCGAAGCCAATATATATGTAATTGGAAGGTGTGATTTTATTTCATTCTTTAAATACTGGTTTCTTTTTATTTCTTTCTCCATATATTGTTTGTCTTCGCAGAGGTCTTAAGAGGTCTTAAAATGTGTTATACGTAAGTTTGTTGTTGCAAAACCTAAGTCTTCTTCTCCTCCTACACCATGATAAATGTGCAATAGTTTCCCTCGTAAAGACAAACACAACCCAGATGGAAGTTTAGCGATCTACATGGATTTAACATCTGGTTAATGTAACAACCTATCCCACGTCTACCTAAGTAACCACCCGATCGAGGTAAATATGCGATGAGAGGCCACTATGATGGGATTCAACCTCCTATGTCACCTTAAGGAAGTGGAATCGATGGAAACATGCCACATACACCTTCCACATCAACAAAAAAACTCCCAGGAGCCATCCCAACCACTCAGGTAACCTGCCCTTGAGACCAACTGAAGTTTTTGTGCATCAAACTTCTAGACGCTCCCTTGATATGGGCAAGGGTGCATCTGGGAGGCTCCAGAGTCTCCCACAACAAGGGCAAGGGAGCTTCTAGGGAATTTTTTCTCCATTGTTGTGCTTGCGACTCTGAGATTTGTGCCACTTTTTCAGGGCCAGAGCTTAGGTCATTGCCCAAAACTCAATGTCACCTTTATAAATGAAATTTCATAGCGGAACAAAGATACATATGCAAAAACATCAACAAGGACTAGACTGGACTCTTACTAGCCATGACATGCATTTCATCAAACATATCACATATATGAAATCTACAGGTCTTAACAACAGAGTTGATCATAGGGGTATCATACTTATATGAGATTTGCTATGAGGCATTGTTTCCTTATCACATTAACTGCATTATCATCTATTAGGACATAGATACATTATTCATTCATTTACAAGTAAAAACATGATGAGAGCCATATATAGCCATTGTCATAATTCATATTCATAACTAGTATAATAACAATAGAAATACCAAGGAAACAACAACCATATAATCCACATATAAACCATTATAATACTCATGAATTAACACGAAGAAATAACCTATTATTAATGATGCAAAGGCTAACCAGGTTTGGTACTTCCACGAACCACTCGATTGTAGATATGGTTGAGCCAAATCTCACTTTAGCCAGTCACGCTCGTGCCATATTCCAAGCATGAATGTGGGATCTCATGGAACAATCCATCAAAATTTATCTAGGGCTTCTAGAGGCCGAACCACCTCAACCCATCAAACAATGATTCCACTTCATGGTTGGACATCACAAACCATCATCAAATTGGTCTCTACCCAAGCCTTCTAGGGCTCCAGAGTGTTTGTTCCAACTAAGGCTTCCAGGACCAGTAACTAAACCCATAGCTGATGTCGGGCTTCCAAACCGTTTGTCCAAACAGAGCTTCCAGGACTTGTAACTCAACCCACCAAGGGCTTCCAGAGCATTTGTCCAACCAAGGCTTCTAG
>APFE030969684.1:6462-26611 GCA_000404065.3 Pinus taeda
GTCAATTGGAGTGGGACGGAACCCACCAGTATTATTACCTCTGCGCCTTCTCAGAGAAGGCTCTACACTTGGTGGCGAGAGACCACGAAGTCTTCGAGACCGTCTGGGAGATCGGTCAGCCACTTTGAATTCTTTGTTTAAAATCTATCTAAAGACTCAAAAAATTTAAAGCTAGGCTGACTAAGAGCACAGAGCACCCATTGAAAAGTCCCTAAAGATACAGCCAATCAAAACAACTTTCAAGTATTTCCGCTCCGGGTGATTAGGACCGGACACCAAAATACGAGAAAGTGGAAAAAAAAGGGCCTTCCAAAGATAGTCTGGGGTGATGAGGGCCCAGGCCTATTAGCGAAGGTATCAGAGGAAGTTACGCTAACCTACTAACAACATTCTGTGCCGGTGCAAGCCCCCAAGCTTCGCAATGGTGCCCTCCAGTAGTGTTGTTGAGAGTGATACAACGTCGACCTCAGGTGCCACGGGATTCCCCTCCACAGCCACCTATGTAGTTTCCTAGGAGTGGCAACTAAGGACACCAACTCGTCACAGAAGCCAGGCGGAACGGTCTTCAGGTAAGTTCGGACAAGTAGGAGAGGGGGTATCTCTCTTCCCTGTCTTCACAGACCCTCACGCTTAACTCCCAGATCCGGAGCTTTCCTGGTCTTCTTAACGCTATTGGATTTTCTCTCTTTAATTAGACTCCTATGTTTTGACGTTTAATATGGCCTTGGAGAGTTAACTCTCCACTCACCTATTCCAAGGCCCTAAAATCCTAAAAATTGTTTGTGTATTTAACTTAAAATAAAAAGTTCTAGTTCATTTTAATTAGTTCTTGATTTTAAGGGTTGTTCTTTAAGTCAAAGGATGATGGAAGTGAAACTAGTGGTGTGTTTTTTTGACGCAAAAAATATTAATAAAACTTAGCTATATGCGTATGCACTTTGTCATTGTTTTTCGATGAAAAGTAATCTTCTACAGGCTTCAGAAGGAAACTTCTAATGAAATAAGCTTTTCTTTTCTTTTCTATTCATTCACACTTCACACTCAAAAGTTAACAAATCTATTTTATGCCAAAAGAGATGCAAATTTATCCTAATGCAAGACTAAATGCTTGATGCAAGATTGAAAACTACTCTAACAAGAAATGAAAGTTGTTTTTGTTTATCAAATTTCCTTTTTGCCACTTACAATATTTAGATGGAATCAAAAATGCTACAATTCGTCTAAATACTAAAAAAAACACTCAAGATAACAAAAAACACTTTCATTCAGCAAAAGGAAACAAAATGAAAAGCAAATTCAAGAAAGCAAAACTAAAAATTTTCAAAAAGTTCACTTAAAAGTAGCAACAAAAAGGTCTTTTTGAAAATGCTCTCAACAAAAACTAACACTTCACGATTGAAACGAAAAGCAAGAAACACTTTTTGTAAGTTGACACCCAACAAAGAATGAAAACAACAAAAAACAAATGTGCTCAAAAAAGGCTTTTTGACAATCGAAGGTAGCAAGGAAAGCTTTGGTAACCAAGACCAAAAAGATCAAAAAGACAGTTTCAATAAAGTATCAAAATGAAAACTTTGATGAAACAAAGAAGCAAATGGTCATAAAAATCGATTTTGTTAAGAAAACAAAAAGTCACCAAGAAGCAAAATTGAACACAAAGATTGATAACAATCTTTCTGCTCTGATCACTCAGGGCAGCCAAGATTCCAATAAAGAAATCTTGCGTGTTTAAAGCAAAAAGATGATGACACTTGCAAACACAAAACAAGACCAAAACTCCTTATAATTAGAGAGAAATCGGAGTAAGGATGCTTGTTGTAAAATGGAGAACTGATACTGACAAAGATGACTGTTTAAAACTGACTGAAAGCACCAGACACACTCTAGAGACAAAAGATTTATAAATCCTGAAAGTTGTCAGTTATACGCGACTGTATTCAGTGCAGACTGCATGTATATGCAACTGTTTATGAGGAAACCTGCGTATACGCGGGTTCACTTCAGACAAAAAGCGTTTATACGCTTCTGTAACTAAACAAAACATCGTGTATATAATATTTCAGGAAAAATAAAAAAGAGACTCAAGAAACTGGTAAAACTCAGAAGTCAGAAACAGACCAGACAATAACAATAAACCAGCAAGCTACTGAGCCCTGATAGGCTTGACAAACGCCCAACTAGGAACAACAAGAGTGTTGTTCCCCAGCGGAGTCGCTAGTTCTTTTGAGGAATTTTATACCCTAAGGATCTTGGGTGGAACCCTAGCAGACTGAAAGTTGTCTAAATCAAGAAACATGCACACACACAGCCATTATGCTAGAAAAAGCTATTTCTAAAGTAAGAAGGACATACCTCAGGTCCTACGTTCAGGTATTTCCTCAAGGGTCCAAACCCTTCTTCGCGCCCCTTCCGCTCCTTTGCCCTGCAAAACCAACAATTCCAAAGAATGCAACAGTATATGGACAAAGATTTATATGAAAATCATCTTTATGTTATACAAGAAAGGAGTTAGTTATAAACTTTTATACATCCATTCACACATGAAATTAAAACATGAACATCATTAACATAAAGAAAGAAGCATATCGGGAACAAGACATGTTTCTTTATTAGACAAATAGAATAGTACAGAAAAAGAGCAATATCACTTGAACCACTTCTGCAGGCTCAAAGCTCAGCCTCCTTCTGGATCCGTCCTGCCTCAAGCCTCTAGCAGGTCTCCTTCCAATACTCACTCCAAGATGTCATAACTAAGGGATGAACATCAAATCACAAGGAAACAAGAGTTTCCTGTACAAAATGGGGGAAGTGCAGAAGGCACAAGGGTCTTCAGACCTGATCAGGGGGAAATCTCAGTATAATAACCTTTCTCTATATTCTCTCCTCCCTTAGGCCTTCCCTTTGGTGTCTTTTTATACCAATTCCAAAGTAGTTTTTTAGTTAGGAATTGGTTGGGGACAGTTGAGGCCACGAGCACTAATAGGTGATGAGCAGGTAAAACCCGCAATCTCCGCCCGAAAATAAGGAGTTTTATAATTTTTTAAGTGTTTTAATACATATAAGCGGGTTGGGTATATATGAACCCGCGTATACACATGTTTAACTCAGGGCAATGTCGTGTACAGGGAATAAAACATTGTTTTTTAGATTTTGGACTAGGTCTGGAAGGAGGGGTTGCCCTAGGCCATGAGTGCAGCATCACAAACCATCATAGTGAGATTTGGATGCTAAGCACAAGGTAACCTATCAATAATGAAAATAGGGCCAGGGTGCAGCTCTAGGCCTGCCCTCAGAGCAAGATGTCATCGTCAATAAGGACAAGACCCGCCAGCAAGAAGTCAATGGGGACCTTCTCAAACCAGCACGAGTATAGGACCAATATAACTGATGTGATGTAAGACATGATACTGACAACCGGGATGGTCGATTGAAGAATGAGTCAAGAGACACCGCAGAGAGGCCGACTCAGGCTAACTTCCCTTGAACAAAAAGCACGACTCAATGTGACTATGGCAGCATATGGTGAATCTGTATAAGTTCATCATGCAAGAGGCATGAACAAACCCTCCATATGATTGGAAGAGATAACCAATCGCGGGAGAACTGACTCAATAACAATGGTTAAGGCGAACCTAAGTCAAACTAAATCCCACCCAAGTGGAGGAGACTTTGTTTTGAGTGCTTTGTTCAAGGGCGACACGACTGACTCTAGCTGCCAATAATAGATGGAAATACTGTCCCGTTCCCGCTCTTTTTGGAGTATTTAATTTTTTTTTCTTTTTCTCTTAAGCTCGAAAAAAATAATAGAATGCTATGGTATAGTGGAAAGGATGAGTGTCAGTGAAACAGATGATCTAGTTCCTGGGAGGGGAACATTCCTATGCTCAATGCAGGGATGCGAAAACTGGTCGGTGACACTCAAAGGTATGTCCTTTCCACGGGTCAAGGTATGTCAAGTGGCAGAGGTCAAAGGTATGCAAGGTTGATTTTTTGCAAACGTCATTGTCAAAAGTTGGCTTAAACACGAGTCCAAGTGAATCCGTCTCTAGGCCAAAAGGTGCAAATGGTGAACATGCAATGCAGCAGTACAACTCAACACAAAGGAGCCTCTAGGGTATAAGGCCAGAACAAAACGAAGAAGCTAAGAGGAATGAGTCTTCAACGCATAAGTCATGGCGGGACTGTAGAGGACTCCCGAGCCTACTCAAATTGAAGCAGCATGGGAAACAAATGTCAGTGAGGTGCTAACTACGATGCCCATGTAAAGGATGGCTCTACCATCATGTCATGATTTAAAAAATCGGCGAGTGAAGATGGCTTACGAACCATAACACGATGGGATCGACCCTATGGCAGATGTATCAACTAATGGAGGCTAGTATGCATAACGCAACGGAAAAGTGATGTCCCTAACCTATATGCCAGTGAAAAAACGATACCTGCCACGATCGGTCAGCGGTCATGGAACCGTCTCCAAAAAGTCGAAAAATGTCCAAAATGTCCTGAAAAGAAAACCAATCTCGACACTGCGAGCTCCCAAGTTAAAAGTCACATGAAACCAATAAAAATAAAATTTTGAAAAAATTTTTCATTTTCAAAACTTATAAATTGAATTTTTGACTCACCATTGTTACTGTTCAACTTGGAGAGCAAATATTTGGAGCAAAAGGAGCAAATTCTTCGTACGTCGATTTCAACCGTTCAAATCCCACAAAATCTTCCAGGTAAACCTTACACTTAGCTTGCAATTCATTGTGATTAATTTTAAGATTTTTGATTGATGTTTCACCATTGAACTATTAACTAAAATTTCGCTGCGGCATATACGCGGGTTGGTGATATGAAACCCACGTACACGCGGGCCCTATACGTGACTGTGTATACAGTAACCTGCTTATACGCCGCGAGCTAATTTAAACAAAAACTAACGGATGAAACCTCAATTTCTTTTCAGGATGCCTATCACATGGCGTGAAAGGGAACATGCAACGGTTGACAATGAGGTTATGAATGATCCTCAGGCCTTAGATGCTTTACAAGGATGCGGCTTGCTCAAATTCTTCAAGCTGCCGAACATGAAAGCCAATGTGCGACTGCTTGAATTGCTCATTGGTTATTGGGATGTCGATGAGGAAGCATTTATGATAGATTAGATGCCTCTCAGAGTGGAAGTGGAGGACATATACTTTATCACGGGCCTTTCCCGAAGGGGAGAGGTAGTACAGTCCCAGGGCAGGACGCGGAGTAGCCTCTCTATAGAGGACTATGTACAGATATACTTCCTGAGACATCCCAAGAAAGTTGGGAGCCAGATCTCCATTGCACATGTGGAGAGTCTATCACTCAGGATTATCCTGTTCACCATGGCTCGGGTGAATGGATCATCCTCACTGCAATAGGCGTCACGGCTCAACATGAGTGTGGTAGTGGATTGTCTCAACATAGTGTTTGACTGGTGTACTCCTCTTCTGGCCAGCATGAAGAGCCAGCTCACTTCCATTAAGAGGGGACAGACCAAAAACTTTGGTTATGGGACCATTCAGTGCACATTCTTCTTCGAGAGGACTCCCGCACTCCAACCCAGGGTATCAGTTTCCATCAGCACCCCACGCGATCCACGTATGGGTCGGTGGGTTGATCTGATGAAACGTCTGGGGGGTCGGGAGGTTCCTAGGACTGCCTTCGATGATGATTTCTTCACTTGGTGGGATCAGCAGATCATCACTGTCGATGACTACCCCTATTCTGGGTTGGACTTCCGAGGAGATCCAGACCTAGAATTACCGCCAGATGCAGCATGGGGTGAGATCGGTAAGAATTTTTTTGATTTTATAATTTTTTTGGATTTTTCAAATATTATGATGCAATTTGAAAAATATATATTTTGATGAGATTCAAATGACTGATATGATGATCATGATCCAGATATTGGGCCAGTGCGGCCAGATGGACTTCCGCGGCACAGATGACGTGGCCGAGGAGCCGAAGAGGCGGCTGCTGAGACGGAGAGGACTCTACACAACGTCCAGTGACACCTGACTAGACTGAGCTGTCGAGTACCGATGGCTGCTATAGAGGACCTTCCGGAGGATATGCAACGTCATGTGGTTGGGATGCCACGTGATTGGGTTTGCACTTTTCGGCGTGTGGCCAATGCTATAGTGACCTACTTGGCCGCTCATCCTAAGCCGGGGCATTAGATATGCCGGATATGATTATGGGCATTTGACTCCCAATTTTGTATATTTTTTGGACTACATATGTACACTCGAGACACTTTTATGATGATATATATATATATATATATATACATATATAATATATATATATATATATTATTATATATAGATATACAGTTTGACTTTTGATGCTTTTATTTACGATCAATGATTGATGTGCAGTCTAATGCTTGATTAGCGATAGAATCAGCTAACCAATATGAGATCTTGGAATATGCAAATAATTAATATAAATAAATGATCTTTGAAACAACCTCACTCTTAAATACTGGCGATATAAACATGGATCCCTTACCTGATAAATGTTATTTAATTGAGACACGATCAATTGAGAATCGAGATACACCATAATGAGTCGATCCCATAAGAAATTGCCTCGGATAGTAAATTAATAACGGCAGTATACTCAGCCATATTATTCAAAGCAGGAACAATGCATACGCCTCTTGATACCATCAATTGACCAGTTGGATAATAAAGTACCCAAGCTACGGAAGCGAGATTCCGAGAGTGCCGACTAGCACCATTGGCGAACCCAAAATGGACCAAGTCATCCATCAACACCTGCAACAGCAGACCAAAAAGTGTTGACATCACGAAGCTCTCGATAATATATGTACAAATATACATAATATACAAAGAAGCCATTACCTAATTTCTACTTAAGCAAAGTACTTCTTTAGGTAGAGCCCGTTAGGGGGCTCCGCCAACTCATTCCTAGAGATTCTTATAGGTATATTGATCGAACCAATCAATATACTTGTATACTTAGTGGATCCTCTTGTACTTGATATGCGGACATGCTTTCGAGGGTATGATAGAATAAATGTACCCATTCAGGCTATGGCTCTTCCCCATAGACCTTGGTCCATTTTTCGAGGTGTGTACGTGGATCATCTCATCCATCACATTTGTCTACTAGTCAGATATGTGGTTTCCCAAATCGTAGGCGCATCATTCTTTTGCATCCATGCCAGTCCTCAAAACTTCCCTGATACGTACCCCACCACCTTGCGAGTGTTGCGTGCAGTGCCCATTTCAGAGTATCAAACCGCTGTTGTTATGGTACTGTGCTTTCAAATTTTTTCAGGAATTCATCCACTGTTGTCAGCCTATCATATGTAGGCAGATCCCTTACCTCTGTTGTCACACAGTGCAGTGATCTAACGATCATGTTGGAATTAAGCGTTGTTACTTTGTGCAGTCAATTCTTCCATCACTCTATCTCTTCATCTAAATCTGAAGTACAAGAGATTTCATGCTCCCATGAAATCCTACCATCTGTAGTCGGGTTTACCCAATCCTATTCTCATGCGGTTATCTTGTAGATGCAATCGAGATCGTTGTCACTATCATCATCGCACAATGGTTCAATGTATCGCGCTCCTTCGGCTAGATCTAGCGGTACTACTATGCGTAGAGAATGTTTCTCAAAAATAATTTTGCGCTTCTTTAGATTGATGACTCCATTCATATCGGTGGCCCAGTCTATTCCTAGTAGCGCAGGATAGGGATTGCTTTCATCGACAATCTCTATCACTTCAAAATCTGCTTGTGCGCTCACACCTTCAATATCCACCATTACCCCTTGCAATCTTCCGATGGGCAAGATCTTCTATTGGTTTGCCATTCACAACTGAATAGGAGACCATTGTAGCATGGATCTACCCATGCCTTCCCATGTTTATTTCGGCAGTACATTCACGTTCGATCCAAGATCTAGGATTACTTGATCCATTTCATACTCGTTGATTTTCGAAGTCAACCTCATTTCCCTTACTGTGCACAATGCATGCTTTCCAAGTTTCCAGACCACGCGTGGTTCTCCTAACCCCGCGCACCTAGTAATAAGTTCCTGTAGTCCTTTTACTGCCTTACTATCGCATAGCAGTTTCATGCATGTCTCTAGAAAGGTAGTGAGCATTGAAGGATCCATCCCTAGTTCTAGTTAATCCTTACTACCTAAGGTGGAGGCCTCCATGAAGTTATTCTTAGCTTCCATGAATTTCTCCTTCACGCATTCTAAATCAAATTCAAGTTCCTTTGTAGGAGCCTTGTGAACCCAAGCACTATCTTCTGACTGCTTACCTTTATCATTGCCAGTGGTCATACCACTCTTGAGCACTATGTTTACATTCGGGTCTTCTTTGCGCGGCTCAGGCCTCATCATCTACAAATTCTGAGTCGAAGGAAGCTGGAGTACCCCTTTTTCATGCAACCTCGCTATCAAGGTAGGGCATTATTCTACCTCAGATCAAACTGAGTAAAGTACAAACATGATGTCCTTGTCGGGTTTGTACAATCGCGGGCATAGTGCCCTGGCCCTCTGCAATTCTAACAAATTAGTTGTCTGTGGCCCCTTCCTGGTCCCATTCCACTTCGACCTCATCCGTGCTCCTAAAATCTAGCACGTGCCATTCCTGTATTTGGCTTGAGGGCTTGTGTTTCGATCTGCACCCTGTAGGTAGGAGTCTGATCCATCATTAGTTCGTAGCTTCTGCAGGGGCATTCATTATGGCCTACCAACCTGCAAAAATTACAAAACAATTGTTGGGATGTCTGTGTATACTTTTGCAATAGATGACAATTTTCCGTAGTGTGTTTTCCTCCTATCTAATGATCACGCAGCATAATGTAGGTTCCGTTCTTGGTCCTACTTGTGCCTTAGGTCTTAATGGCATCGGCCCTCCTCCAGCCAAGTAATTCGCAAACACTGGACAGTGGTCCTTGTCATGCCCTTGGCCCTTGCATTTTATGCACCATACCTCCTCGCGTGCCTCTGGCCAAGGTGTCCTGTCCTATTTCAAACTCTCCATCTCCAAACACGGATTTTGTAGTTGCGCATGGATTTGTTGGACTCCTAGACAAGGGTATTGTATAGGGGTCTCATGCAAGCTCATTGGCATCTCCAAAGCTTCGGCCTAGGTGGAAAGCTTTTGTTGTGAGAGCACCATCCTTAAATGTGGTGTTAGTGATGCTACAAACCATGTGCATTGCTTTCCATTTGTCAAAGTCATGTTGGCTTCACGAATCATACTCTTCAGTCTTTGGTCTAGATCCTGAGGGTCTTGCCCGAGAGCATTACGATCTCCTTAAACCCGATAATTGATTGTCTCTGAATTTGGCCTACTAAATTCCTTGTTCAATGCGGTCTACATTTCTTCAATTCCTGCATTTGGATAGTCATTAGAATGCTTGATATACCATGTTAATGCACGATCCTGCAATGCGATTACCAACATAACCTTCTTGATATTGTTAACCATGACTCCTTGTGCTTCCCATACTTCCCTTACCATGAACTAGAATTGGTCCAGATCTTCATTCCCTACTCCTCTGAATACCAATAGTTTGATTGCACTCGCCATACTGAACTATGGTGGTGGCAAAGGTGGGGTGGGTGGAGATGGAGGTGAAGAGGGTGAGATGGGTGGTGGTGTAGGTGGAGGTGGTAAGCGCAGAATTCACTGCCTTATTAGACTAACTGCGCTTCTCGGAGAAACTTTCACGAGCTCTTCCTCGCTTTCCCACGAGGGTGAAATTAAGGGACTAGTTTCTAATTCTTCATTACCTCCTCTTCTGTAGATATTCCCACTTCACGCAGTGCCAAACATTAATTTATTCACATAACCCACTTTTCACACAATAGCATCTTAATCCAAGTGTTCAAAGATTTAATATACTTACCTCGCAGTCCTTTGAGGAAGCGTCGTTCTGCCTCACTATAGCTGATGGTCGTATCTACCGTGAACTCAGTGATAAATCCTCCTATAATTCGATCGAGCGAACGATCCACAACTCGCTCGATCTTATCTCCTAACACTTCTAGTCTGCGCACTAATTCCAGAGTCCATACGATTGGTTTGTCGAGCCTACACCTTCCCTGACTGTCTTCTAGCTTCGTGATCCATTCATACAGCTCAGAAGGAAATGATGCAAAGAAAATTTCATAAATTTCCATATACAAGTAGTTCTCCAACCACTATTTCTTATATACTAACGGATTCTTGTTTTCCTGCGTCGTGAACTTGTGAATATTCTTGTCCAAGCACCCTTCAATTTCTTTCTTTGTTGGATTCCAGTGACATGACATCAGACATCCCTTATGCAGATCCCGGTCCTAGTAATGGAACCATTTGTTGGCTTATAGGGGCTTGACCCCAGGTTCAGAGATGATTTAGCCAAACAAATCCCAGTACTACTGGCCCTTTCGACAACAGTCCACAAATCGCGAACTGAGGTCTCACCCAAAGTAGTACAGGAGGGTGCTAGAACCAGGTTTCCCCACCCTAGAGATGTCTGATGGTTTTCCAATGGTCCGTGGTTTGACCCTGCGCCCACATCACTATGCGCATCTATCGGTCCCTCGTAGCCTGCAATGTTGCCTTTGCGCAGCCCTAATCAAGGTGCGATCCATGTTATTACCTAAGTTCCTTAATATTAACCCAATATTATCTGATAACTTAACTTATCTATATGAGCCCAGTTATACTTAACAGTGTTCAGTATTCATATAAGTGCGCACGACAAACAAAATAGTATAAATGCATAGAAAGTGATACAAAAGCACATACATAGTATTTGCAATCAAACTTCTCTTTATTGTTCTTCTTCCTGGGTTTTTCTCTACATGTTGTTTTCAAGTATAAATGTCTAGAAGAACAAGATATAGAGCAACACGACGAGGACTTCATCGAACGTCGAACTGAGGGTAGGCCTTCATAACACCAACTTTCTAAGGAAATTTTCTTTGGTATTGTCTTTGCAGTGACTAGACCCACTCTAGGGATAGAGGGGTTGCCTCTGTCCGCAAAGGGAACTTACCTGTGTCACACCGACGTGAAGCTAGTTAAGCAAAGGCCTTACCGCTTAAATCTGAAGTACAAGCAAAAGGTCCGCGTAGAACTAGACAAAATGCTCACAGCCAGAAATATTGAGCTGGTGGAAGAATCCAACTGGGTAAGCCCTATGGTAGTACAGGAGAAAAAGCATAAGGGAAAGATAAGAATATGTGTGGACCTCAGGAAGTTTAATGATGCCTGTGTACATGACCCATTCCCGACCCAATTCATAGATGAAGTATTAGAAAATGTCGGCAGGAAAGAAGCATATTCTTTCACTGATGGGTTCTCAGGGTACCAACAGAGAAAACTTGTGCCAAAAGACAGGAGCAAGACCACCTTCACCACTAAATGGGATTGTTTTCAATAGATCGTCATGTGGTTTGGCTTAAAAAACACTCCAGCCATCTTTTCGTGCATAGTTGTTATCACCTTCAAAGAATGTATCCACAAATTCCTGGAGGTTTATCTAGATGATTGGACTATCTTTTGTATTGGTTAAGCACCACATAGCAAGCTTACACTTGATGCTGGATACTTTCCGATGACACCAAATTGCGCTGAACTTTAAGAAGTGTACATTCCTTGTTCCCCTTGGGAACCTACTGGGACATGTGATCTACAAACAGGGACTAATGGTAGACCCTGCGAAGATTGTAATAATTCTAAATTTGGAAGGACCGCGAAGTGTTAAACAGTTGCACGCTACCTTGGGACACACAGGGTACTACAGGAAGTTCACCAAAAGCTATGCCTAGATCACCGCGTCGATGGAGAAACTATTGAAAAATGATGTCTCATTCTGTTGGAATGATGATTGCATGAAGATCCTAGATGTCCTAAAGGGGAAATTGGCCTCTGCTCCAATCCTAGTCTTGCCAAAATGAGATGTGGAGTTTCATGTCCATGTTGATGCATCATGTATCGCACTGGGAGCGGTGCTCACACAAGAGGGCGGAGAGGTCTTGGATCACCCTATCATGTTTGCAAGTCATAGATTGTCCAAAGCCAAAAAGTACTATTCCACAACTGAGCACGAGGGATTGGCTATGGTGTACGTGCTACAAAAATACCGGCACTATTTGCTAGGAGGACATTTCAAGATGTACACAGACCATTCCATGCTAAATTACTTGGTCAATAAGCCTATGTTGGGGGGGTGCATGTGTAGGTGGCTCTTATTTTTCCAAGAATATGACTTTGAGGTCGTGGTAAAACTTGGATGCTTGAAAGCAGGACCAAATCACTTGTCATGTATTGAGACAGGCGAGGAACCTACTAGTTTGGAGGAAGGATTACCTGATGCACATCTCTTTGTTGTGTGCGTGCAGACAAACACTTCGTAGATATAATCCACTTTCTGACAATAGGGATTGCACTAAAGGAATACTCTGTCCAATAGAAGAAGGAATTGGTGGTGCACACGGTAGATTTTTCTATCATCGCAGGGCACCAATAAAAAATGAGAAATGATGAGATATTTTGAAGGTACGTACCTGAATTTGAACAAAGTCAGATCCTCGTGGAAGCACATGGGGGTGCTATAGGATGACAATATCTAGGACTAGAAATGCACAAAAGATTCTCTGCACAGGGTTGTTGTGGCCAACCCATCATCAGGATTCAAAAGCACACTGTAAGGCTTGCGATTTATGTCAAAGGACTAGTAAACCACCGCAAAGGGACGATATGCCTTTGAATCCACAAATGATGTTGCAGCCCTTTGAAAAGTGGTCAATCTACTTTGTGGGACCTATCAAACCCAAGGAAAAACGGGCGCGTGATACATCATCACCACGATAGAGTACCTGATGCGCTGGGCAGAAGCACAGTCGATCAAAGACTACACGATTGCTACGGCTATGAAGTTTTTGTTTGAACACATGTTGAACTGATTTGGCTATCCGAAAATCTTAATTAGTGATCACAGTACACATTTCTTGAATGACACCATCAACGCACTCATAGAAGAGTTCTAGGTGTATCATCAGAAAAGGACATCGTATCACCCACAAGCCAATGGGACAGTAGAAGCCTTCAACAAGATACTAGAGACTGCACTACCAAAGTGTACAATTTGCAACGAAGTGATTGGGACCTGTGTATACCTGCAGTACTATGGGCTTATAAGACAACGTGCAAGAAATTGACGAGACAAACACCTTTCCGGTTAGTTTCTGGCATGGAAGTTGTCATGCTCATGGAGTATATTGTACCTATTCTCCGCATAGTAGTGCTCATAGGTATGACAGACTGCAAAGCTCTGGAAGAAAGGCTCGCGCAATTGGAAGAAATTGTGGAGGAATGGTTCTTGGCTGGATTTCATCAGCAGGTACAAAAGCAGCGTGAAAAGGCCTAGCATGATTGCCATATTAATTTGTGCACCTTCAAGGTAAATGACTTAGTGTTTTTGTATGACAGTAAGTTTGAAAAATTCTCAGGAAATTTCATAATGCATTGGCTAGGACCATGCATGGTTAAGGAGGTCACAGAAGGAGGCACGATCTAGCTAGTCAAATTAAATGAAGAACCTTTCCCAGGCAAAGTGAATGGCAGCTGCTTGAAGCCCTACATAGGTGGGTCGACTATCTGACTAGCTGGCAAAAGCATAGTCTAAGTGACTGAGTCGTAAGTTGATGTGTCTCCTTGGGTCATAGGGTAGGAGAAGGCTCTGTTGCTGAGTGCGCAGAGGCCTAGTAGTCCGTAGCTAAGTGCACGGACCCCTGTAGCTGAGTGTGCAGGGTGGAGTCAAGTCTGTAACCAAGGAAGGAATTAATGAACAAAAGTTTTGTTATAATTTTTTGTCTCTATTCTTGGGTGAATGAAGGATTGATATAATTTTCAAATATATTGTTATTTACTGTGCGCACCTATATGAATGGTTTATATTGTTAAGTATACTTAAAGCACTCAAGTAATCAAAACTAATTAACTAACGTTGCAATACCATTGAGGTCATGGGTAATAACGTAGAGCACGATGTTTAGCCCCTGGGTAGGGCTGCGCGAAGGCAGTATATCAGGCTACAAAATACGGGAAAGTGTGCGAAGCAATCTGCGCGTAGGGTCAGACCGCAGACCACTCGAACTCATCATACATCTCCAGGGTGTAGAAACCTGGTTCTATCACCCTCCCATACTACTTTGGGTGAGACCTAAATCCACACTCCATGGACTATTTCTGAAAGGGCCAGTAGTACTAGGATTTGTTTGCCTAACTTAACTCTGAACCTAGGTTAGGCCCTAATAAGACAACAACTTACGAGAAAATCCTCAAAGAACTCACAGTTCATGCACAACAGATAGCACAACTCTGAAATTCTTAGAATCCAAAGTGTTTCTCACTAGACGGCCACGTGTAACTTATAGGAAAATTTGAATTTAAATTTGATTGTTCCCCCCAAAATCCATCCATAAATGTGAGATTCGTTGTATCTTCCCAAAGATTTCACTCTTGATTTCACCCTTGAATGCCTTAAATATCAGTCGCCCACTCCTCCTAACCGTCTTCTAGCATTCAAATCATGAACAATGATAGTAACGGTCACTTTCTGGTTGCACTGTGTGGTCTACACCCCTATATCATAGCTCCCTTCGTGCTTCTTCTAGTACTGTGACACCCTCATGTTTCGCACAGACCCCTCATCACATAGCTCTACAATCCTGGCAGTGTAATTTATAGTCCCACACCTCCTTGCAGTTGCCTGGAGTGCTAAGACTGTGCTACCATCATGTAGTCATTGGTTTAGATCCCAGGTGTATGGCTTCAATCGATTACCATTTACCTTTCCCGAAAATGGATCTCCATTCAATTTCACAAGTTGAACTGCTCCACCATTGGTAATCTCCTTGATCACATATGACCCCAGCCAATGCATCTAAAATTTTCCTGGAAATTTATCAAACTTGTTGTCATATAATAAAACTAAATCATTTACTTTGAAGGTGTGTAGTTTGATGTGCTGATCATGCCAATATTTTTCGTGTTCCTTCTGCACTTGCTAATGGAATCCAGCCAAAAATATATTTTCCTTGAGCTTTTTCAGCTGCATGCGTCATGAGCTACTCTTCTAAGGTTTTGTAATCCACCATCCTTGTGAATACCACTATGCGTAGTCTAGGCATGATAGACTCCATAGGCATCACAGCCTCTATGCCATAGACCAACCTGAATGGTATATAACCAGTAAGCTTCTTACAAGTAGTTCTATAGGCCCATAACACAACTAGTATGCATGTACCAATCATTCCCTTGCGCATTGCAAACCTTTGTTAGCGTGTTCTCCAATATCTTATTAAATTCTTCAACTGTCCCATTGGCCTAAGGATGATATGGCATACTCTTCTGATTATAAACTTGGAATTATTCGGTCAACGCACTGGTCGTTTAATTAAGGAAATGTGTACCACCATTGCTCATTAAAATATTCGGGCAACCAAACCTGGTCAACACATATTCAAATAATAACTCTGTATTTTTTTCCCCTATACAGTCCTTCACAGGTTGCGCCTTCGCCCATTAGCTCAAATACTCGGTCGCAGTGATGATGTACTGCGCACCCATCTTCTTTCCTAAAGGTTAAATCGGTCCTACAAAATCAATTGCCTATTTCTCGAATGGCTGCAACGATACCTACATATTCAAAGGCATCTCATCCCTCTGTGATGGCCTGCTGGTTCTCTGACATGCCTCGCATGCCCTACAATATGCTTTGGAATCCTTATGAAATGTTGGCCACCACAACCCAGTGCGGAAAATCTTCCATGTTGTTGCTTTTCCTGCATAATGGCCTCCCACAGCTCCTCCATGAGCTTCGGCTGGGATACTGCTTCGTTCAAAATCAGGTGCATAACATTGTAGTATCTTGTCTAATCCCATCTTATAAAAGCGACCCTGAATAATAGAAACATTTGTCACGTGCACCACCAATTCCTTCTTTTGTTGACTCGTGTATCCTTCGGAGATGTTCCTATAGTTAGGAAGTGGATAATGTCTATAAAATGATTGTTTTCTATGTACACTGCAAAGAGCTGCACATCAAGCAGTCCTTCTTCCATTCAATTTCCTTGGCTTCACAATTACTTCAAAATCATACTCTTGAAATAAGAGCCGCCATCGACATATTCCCCCCTCCCAACACAAGCTTGTTAGCTAGGTACTTTCATGCAGAATGGTTTGTATACATCTTAAAGTGTCCACCTAGCAAGTAATGTCTGAACTTCTGGAGTGCGTACACCATAGCCAACCCTTCACACTCTGTCGTCGAGTAATTTTTTTCAGCCTTAGATAGCTTCCTGCTCGTAAATTCTATCGGGTGATCCAATTTGCCTTCAGTATCTTTTGTCAACATTGCCCCCAGCGTGATGCATGACGCATCCACATGTACATGAAACTCCTTCTTCCAATCTAGGAAGACTAGGATCAACGCAGTGACCATCTTATCCTTTAATACATCTATACTCCATTTAAATTCTTCGTTCTAATAGAATGTAGTGTCCTTCTTCAATATCTTTTCCATTGGCGCAGTAATCTGAGCATAACTATTGATGAACTTTCGATAATATCCAATATGACCCAATGTTGCACGCAGCTATCTAATACTCCTTGGTGCCTCCAAATTAATTATGACCATGATCTTAGTAGGGTCCACCATTAAGCCTTTCCTGCACACTACATGACCTAGCAAAATTCCGAAAGGGACACAAAATAAGAACTTCTTCAATTTTAGCATAACCTAATACCTCCGGCACATATCCAACATCAAGCAAAAACTAGATACATGGCGTTTGACCAGTCCAAACATTGTCCAATCATCAAAGTATACCACCAAAAACTTGTGAATGAACTCTTTAAATGCTATAATGACTACGCGCAAAAAGATTGTCGATGCATTCTTAAGTCCAAAAGGCATTACCGTATACTGAAATCGTCCCCACTCAGTCTCAAAGGTAGACTTACTCCTGTCTTCTGGTGTGATATTTATCTGATGGTATACCAAGAACCCATCTGTGAATGACATTTCTTCCTGTTTGCAAACATTATCCAATACCTCATCTGTGAACAGAGTTGGAAAAGGATCATGAATGCAAGCATCATTCAGCTTCCTGAGATATACGCAAATCCTTATTTCATCCTTCTGCTTCTTTTCCTGAACTACCATTGGACTCACCCAATCTGATTCCTCCACTGTTTCAATAATACCTACTGCCAACATCTTGTCCAACTCTAAGCAGACCGTTTCCTTGTACTTGGGATTAAGGCGATAGGGCCTCTGCTTAAAAGGCTTCACATTCGGCTTCAAAGTAATCTTCATGACACCTAAGTCCCCTATTATTCCTTTCAAGTCTAAGAAATTTGTAGGGAACAAATCCTTATACTCGCAGAGCAACTTAGCAACCTTATCCACCGTAGCATCATCCCAATATTCCCCTATCTTTGCAAACTTTTTCTCCGCCTCTGCCAAAGTTCACCTATCTAGTTTTTAGTGGTGCGACGATATCAGAATTATCTATCTACAGTACCTCAACTTCGTAGTGACCTTATGTCTCTGGGATATTAATGTTCCTTGGATCCTTGTCTTCTTCTTCAATAATCATATTATAGCACTCCAGTGCATGCTGCAACTAGGTGGTCCAATCTGGTTGAATCAAATCCAAGGGATCTTGAGGTATTTTGAAGATCCCTGCCTTCACCTCCTACAATGCCTCATCGATGCACTCGAATCCATCCACAAAGCTAAATGTCATCACGAATACCTGTCTCAAAATGTCCCACTCATCAATGTTGTGGCGGAGCTTCGTTTCCAGGTACCAATTCATTGGTATTACATCCAAAGTATGATAGAAAAAATGCACCCATTCTAGTTGCAGCTCTACTCCATAAGCGTCAGTCCATTTGGATAAATGATCATGTGGATCACTCCTTCCATCATATTTCTCTATTAGTCACACTTTTGGGCGACCAAACTACAACCTCATAATTTTTTTGTACTTTCGTCATCCATAAAAACTTTATTTATGCGTGCCCCACCATCTTGCGGGTGTAGTGCGCAATGCTAAATCTGTAGGAATTTACAGGGTAAGTTCCTTAGACAGAACACCAAAGAACACCACTCACAACCAGATCACAGATCAATACACCAGTATTTTGACGTGGTTAAAACCCTCAAAGAGGGAAACAGTCCACGACCTAAGCCAACGGGGCCACTTCAGGAAATTTATTAATAAAAGAATTAAAATTTACATAAGCTTCTCTCGTGAACGGCTAACCTACAAATGACCCTCCATGCACTTTAAATAGAAATCATGGACCAACCGGGTGTTAAGCCATGGATCAAGTGTCAGTAATACCGAGGAGAGAATGAACCGTAGGATCACTACATATCGTGACCGTTGGATTGTAAGTTACAAATGTACATAGTAAAGAAACACACTTTACCTAACTCTATACTAGACCAAGTTATACTTAACTATTCCTATGTGTCGGAATATCCTGACATCCCCCCTTAAGAACAACTTGGGATAGGATTGAAGGATTTACCAATATGACACAATAAGAGAAGGAAGGAGGCACTAGAGCCTATCCCCCCTTAGTGACAACTTCTTGAACTCCAACCATAAATCGAAGTTTAGTAAACTTCGCCTCTATGAGAGCCTTTGTAAAGATGTCTGCAACTTGATCGTTTGTTGAACAATATTACACTTCAAGAACATGGTCATGAATGAGCTTTTTGATGAAGTGCACGTGTAGTTCAATATGTTTGCTACACTGATGCTAGACTGGATCTTTGCATAGTTGAATGGCACTTTGATTATCACACGAAAGTGTAGTCAGATGCTGCTGCTGAAAGCAAAACTTTGATAGGATCTGACGAAGCCACAAGGCTTCCTTACTAGCTTCTACAGCACCAAGATACTCTGCTTCTACGGAAGAAAGAGAAATGGCACCTTGTTTCTTGCAAGCCCATGTAATAGGTCCTGAACCAAGAGTGAACACATAACCGACAGTAGACTTCCGATCATCAGGGTCACCAACCCAATCGGAATCAGTGAAACCAACTAATAGAGGAGCTGCTTTGGCACTGTAATGAATCCCAAACTGTACTGTACCTCGAACATAACGAAGTATTCTTTTAGCTGCTTTCCAATGACTTTCACGGGGGTTTTGCATAAAACGAGCAACAAGGCCAACAACAAAGGAAAGGTCAGGACGAGTATGGGTTAAATACAAGAGTTTTCCTACAAGTTGACGGTATAAGGTAGCATCAACTTCAGGAGAAGTACAAGAGACTGAAAGTTTGACTCCAGACTGAAAGGGAGAAGGAGCTGGCTTACAATCTTCCATGTGAAAATGACGAAGAATATCACAAGCATACTTGGACTGGGAAAGGGAAATACCCTCCTTGGATTGCAAGACTTGAAGACCGAGAAAATAGTGTAAGTGTCCTAAGTCTGTCATTTCAAATTTCTTTTTAAGGCTGGACTTCACATGGTTTATAAGGTTGGGATCACTACCAGTAAGAATAAGATCATCAACATAAAGAACAAGGATGATAAGAGAGTTGCCCACTTTCTTGGTGTAGACAGTATTGTCAGAATAACACCTAGAAAAGCCAGATTCTAAAAGAAAGCTATCCATTTTGGCATACCAAGCCCGAGGAGCTTGCTTGAGACCATAAAGAGATTTCTTAAGTCGACATACAAGGCTGGAGTCTGTTTGGATGAAGCCAATGGGATGTTCCATATAGATTTCTTCATGCAAGTCCCCATGCAAGAAGGCAGATTTAACATCCATCTGATGGACTTCCCATTTTAAAGAGGCAGCAAGGGAAAGAACAAGGCGGATAGAGTTCATTTTGGCAACAGGGGAGAAGGTTTCAGTTAGTCAATGCCTTCAACCCGTGAAAATCCCTTAGCAACAAGACGAGCTTTATGTTTATCAACTTTCCCATCTGGTCCATACTTTGTTCTATAAACCCATTTACATCTAACAAGTTTGCGTCCCTTTGGTAGAGGAACAAGATCCCATGTATCATTTACCAATAATGAATGATATTCTTCATTCATAGCT
>APFE030969690.1:0-13570 GCA_000404065.3 Pinus taeda
TTTTACAATGCAGATTTAAATATAAAAGTAGTGTAATTTTATATTAGATAAAATTAAACATTTTAAACATTTTTTATATTTCTTAAATTAAACAAATACATCATATTACAACACTAATATACTATAATATAGAGTTTAATAACATATTAAATATGTAAATTTTAATATTATTTTAAAAATTAATAAAAGGTGTATTCAAAATCAATGTTAAAAAATATCTACTTACAATTTTATTTTACAATATACATTTATCTATAAAAGCATTGTTATTTTATATTATATAATTCAATCATTTTTTCATTATACATTTTCATATTTTAATTAAATCCTATATAAGTTTATAGCAATTTATGTATATAGATGTTGTAGTTGACATTTACATTTACTTTAGAATTTAATTTTACAATGCAGATTTAAATATAAAAGTAGTGTAATTTTATATTAGATAAAATTAAACATTTTAAACATTTTTTATATTTCTTAAATTAAACAAATACATCATATTACAACACTAATATACTATAATATAGAGTTTAATAACATATTAAATATGTAAATTTTAATATTATTTTAAAAATTAATTAAACTAATAATATTAATAAAAAATTAACATTAATAATATTAACATTGCAATGGCTGAAATGAAAACTACTCCGAAGTAGAGAGAAACCACTTATTTAACTAAATAGATATCATCTTATTTAACTAAATAGATATATAAAGTAATACAAAAAAAACAGAGATTTTCAAAAAATCAATCAAAAACAAAAATAATATGAAATAATACACAAATGGCAAAAAACTTTCAAAAAATCAATCAAAATGCAAAAATAGTATAAAAATGAAATAATATGAACGGTTTGTGTAGTAGAGAGATATTTAGTGTTTTTTCATGCATTTGTGTAAAACTGTATAATTTCTATATGCCCAAATTATTTTAAGAATTTTAAAATATAAAATTGATATAATTGAAGTGTAAAATTGCATCTTTTAAATATAAATGCTATAAAGTAAATGTGTGTAAAAAAAAATGTATTGTGATATGTATGAGTTTAAGGAAAAATAATCAACCCACAAAAAACTCTACACTACTCTAAGAAGAATGGGGCCCCATCCTCCTCGAGCATTTGTGTAACGCCCTGGAGACCGGGCGCTCCGCACGACGGCGGGCGACCCGAACGTCGACGAACGACGTCCCCACCCAAGGTTCCGTTCAAAGGCCCGACACGAAGGAATAACATCACCGGTGCGACGGAGGCGGCACACAGGCAGCAGGGCAAACGTCGGAGGACGGGCGCCCGAAAGAATAACAGTTTGGCACGATGGGGAGGCCGTTGGAACGATGGCAGTGGGCGACACGATAGTGCGCCCACCCGCCCGAAATGCCAAACGAACAGTCACAACCGGGACCGCGGAGGTGGTTCACGGGCAGCAAGGGCGGAGGCCTACACGGACAAACAAACGGAGGACCGACAGTTTGGAACGAATGGTTAACCGGGCGGAGGTCCACATAGGTGAGGCGACACGAATGGTTAACCTGCCCGAACGAAACGACCATCCGGTGAACGACAAGTGCGAAGGACCAAACAGCGAAGGAGTTGCGACATGGGGCAGCACAGAGTTCGAGCGCGCGGACAGAACGGAAGGTGGCCTATACCATGGCGTGGGCGGCCATATGAAATAAGGCCAACCCGCCCGAACGATGGATAACACAACTCCCAAACGGAACAAACGAGTCGGCTCAATGGCGGTTGGGCGACTTTTAACAAAATAACACGTCGGCTCATGGAGTTGGGGCGGCGGAATGAATATACGGGGGTCGACTTGGAGTAACCGACACCCCTTGACAATTGGCGTGGATCCTTATATATATGGAGGCGCTCAAAGTCATTTGGCATCAACGAAGTTTCGATCATACATCGCTCTAAGGCATTCGGTCTTGGTTTAGCCTTCAAATAGCTCTTCACACAACAGCGCATTGCGACGATGTGACAGACAAGGTTTCGAGAACAGCCAAGGACGATTTCGGTGAGCGAACCGGTCGAACAGGGCACCGATGGAAGTCTAAACGAGTCAGGACAGTTGGACTGTCGAACGAAGGCGCAGTAGTGCGCAAGAGGGTCGACGACACGATAAGTTGCTGCGGTAGTTTGGTACAGGCCGAGGGTCCAGAGAACGATCAAAAGATCGGTTTGAACGGTTGGTTGGGTCTAGCAGTTCGCCCGAATTGGGGCTGTTGTAAACGATCGGAGGATCGTGCAGGCCGAACGTTCAAGGAACGGTGGTGACGCCGGCATGGCTCCCACCTATTGTAAAATTGTAAAACTGTAACTTTGGAAAAGTATTAAACGGTTTTCAGAGGCGCCACCCGGTTTGGGTCGGGCCTCCTCCATATCGTGTTTTTACTTATGGTCATGGTTTATGGTTATACATGCTGAACGAATTATAAGATAACCGATATAATTAATTTATATGGATGTTAAGTATATGATTGTTTAGCTGTTGAGAATTAAAAGGAAAACACTAATTAAGAGTTAAATTGGTGTTGGAAGTCAGTTTAGGCGTAGTCCGTATATGCCCGAACCCGGCATAAGGCGGTGCCGCACCCCCTTATTACGCAAAAAAAAATATAGGGGCGTGACAATTTGGAAGGAGTTTTAACTCCTTCCATTGAAAAAATCACTTTATTAATAAGTGTATGTACATAATTTTCTCACAATATTGAGAAAAGAAAATAATTACATCAATATTTCCATTTCCATTGATCATAACCATAATGAGAACACAACCATTGCTATGAATAAATCTGCAATACAACATATAAATATTACTTTGAGTAGAACCCTAATGAAAAGCCATCTCTATAAGTAAATCTGGCATACAACATATAAATATTAGGAAAAAAAAACACATGAAAGAATGAAATTAATACACACAACAGGTTATATATATATGTATGTATGTATATATAGGTGGCCATTTAGTTCTACTAAATAGATGATTACACCTAAGGTCATCCTGGAATGAATCGATGATTCCATAGTATTAGACAATAATAGTTCATGGATTGGATTGAGGTGTAAAGCAGCCTGGAGAAAAAGGCTTGGAAACCAAATGATAACCCACCCTGATCACACAACACAATTGCTCAATATTTCATTCATTCACTTAAAAGCTCAGCTCAAAAATACCCAAAAAAAAAAAGAAGGAAGAAGAAAACGACCTAATATCAAAAACAAGAAGAAGAAGACGACCACAGCACAAAGTAAAAGAGCACAGATTAAACTAATATAATATACGACACGTTATACCAAAGAACCACACGCTAAACCAATGCACAGCCAGTGAAACCCAAAAACAGGGCTGTGAGAAGTCAAGCAAAAAGTCAGAGATGCTTGAATTGAATTGATGGGGATAAACTGGTTAAGGTAGAGCCAGAGACATGCGTACATAGGGGGCGGATTGGAGAAATTAAGCCTAATTGAAATCACATCAGGTTGTTGCAATTATTGAGGAGGAATGAGTGCCTTAACTTAAATCCATTAAACACGGTTATCGCTAAAACCATGGGTTAAACTAATAAATAAAGAAGAGCTGTTATACAGGAAAACCACACACTAAACTAATACAGAGCAGCAGATTAAACCCAAGAAGCCATTCAAAAAGCCATTGAGCTTGAATTCGCAGGGGATAAATTGGTGAAGCTAGAGCCGAAGACCGATTGAAGTAGCAATGAAGGAAAAATTAAATCTAATATAACTTATTGAGGAGGAGGAAGCAAAGCGTTAAAAATGGCCACATCAAGGGCAAAATTAATTATTGAGGAGGAAACAGAGCCCATCAAGGGTAAAATTAATTATCTATTGAGGAGGAAACAGAGCCCATCAAGGGTAAAATTAATTAGCTATTGAGGGGGAAACAGAGTCCATCAAGGGTAAAATTAATTAGCTATTGAGGAGGTAAAATTAAATTATTGTGGAGGAAACAGAGCCTTAAATCCATGGCTGATGCACACGGCACAAAAGTAAATTTATTGAGGAAGAAACAGAGCCTTAAATCCATGGCAGCTGATGCACACGGCACAATACACAACATGTTATGGCAAAAATCCTCAGGTTAAACAAAACAAATACACAGTGAGTTATACCAACAACCAAACCACAGGTTAAACGAAACAAATACACAGTGAGTTATACCAGCAACCAAACCACGGGTTAAACGAACAAAGAACACAAAACACGACAAGTTATATGAAAACAACATGGGTTAAACTAATAAAGAAGAGGTTAAACCCCACAAACTAAACTAATATACAGCAGAGATTAAACCCAAATACAGAGCTATGAGGAGTCTTTCAAAAAGCCAGTGACAAATTCGCAGGGGATAAATTGGTGAAGCTAGAGCCATAGACAAGGGTGCACAGGCCGATTGAAACAATGAAGGAAACATTAAATCTAATAGAAATTACTGAGGAGGAAGCATAGCCTTAAATTAGCCAGGTTTAGACTAATCATACAGGGCCATCTCTACATACCTAGAATTCGGATTGGATTTCATTTCTTCAGTGAGCCTGTAGGCTTTGAACAGCAACAACGTGAACCACCTCTTTCCTTCAACCACGTCGACAACCTCTTTCCTGCTTTCATCCATTAGCCCGTAAAGATTGTTAAATAATATATTGGCCTCCTTTTTTGAATAATCGTTTCAGAGCCAAATCTGTCTCTTCCACAAATGGGAGAGGTGGTCTTTCTTTTAATTATTCTTTTAAGTAATATTACATTCAACGGATATATTGGCCTCCTTTTTTGAATAACGGTTTCAGAGCCAAATCTGTCTCTTCCACAAATGGGAGAGGTGGTATTTCTTTTAATTATTCTTTTAAGTAATATTACATTCGAACTCTATTAAGTAATATTACTTAATAATGAGAGAAATTATTACTTAATAATGAGAGAAAATAAATAGTGATTAAAGAACCACCCAAAAAATTGGAAATATAATTTCTGCCTTTGTCAAATTAGAAGAGAATGACAGTCGCTGATATTAGTAAATGTCAATTTATTATAACTAGTTCTAATTCCAGTTATATAAATATAAAAGTAGCTTTAAAAATCACTAATCAATTATGGGGCAACATGAGACCTATAATTCGGATCACAAATTTACTATTAATTGCAGTTGACAGTGGCAAGGAAAACTTTTGAAATAATGTGTGGAACACATACGATAGTGGAATAATAGTTATAAATATATATTAATTTATCATATTTCTTTTGTAATTAGCTATATTTCTATTTATTAGAATTATATATATATAATTAATTATACTAAGAGATTTAAATTAAAATGTATATATAATAACGATAGTGAATTTTTATTTCATTTTTGTGGTTAATAGTGACTATAAAATCTGGTTAATCCAAATTTGGCTTTGTGTAGATTAAAGAGGACATGAAACACATTTCATGTTGAATGATCACGTATCCACATGCAACCAAAAGACCATATCTAGGAAAATGGAAGCAAATTTCACTCCCAGTAAATTACAAAAAAGAAAAACGGTAGTGCTGCGCTTGATTGGTTGGACAGGCATAGTAACCGAAGAAAAAAACAAACAAATTGAATATCATAGGAGTGTCTGTGTGAGGGAATCTCCTTAAAATAGAAGAGAGCATCCAAAAATATAGAAAATCGAAATATTTAGTCAAGCATGTAAGTTTCACACACATGGTTAAACTTTGACAGAAACACCTCAGAAATTTGTTCGGTATAATATAACATGTGCATAGTGATGATCATTTGACATTATACCCATCCGAAGGAATGCATATAACAAATATAAAAATTGGAGTTGTTACAAGTTTCTCTAGTGTGCATATTATATTAAATACATATGAATGTATTTAAAATAATTGTATTTTATCTTAGGAGATAAATTAGAAATTTCAATATGCACCTCTTCCTTCAACTAATTTTGACTAAAACAAAATAAAATATATTTCACAAAACTTGCATAAAACAATCATGTTTTTCTTTCTTTTAATTTCGATTCATGATTTCGGTTTTTCAGTTTCTATTAATCAGTTCGTTTTATGATATTTGATTTAACCATTACTTTTCTAAATTTAGAATAAGATTCACATGCCCTAGGTAGAATCTTATGATGGAGTAACCGACGTCAAAATTAGAAATGGAATTGTTGCACTCACACCGGTTAGCTATTGTAACATTTATTTAACGGATATATCGACCTCTTTTCTTGAATAACCGTTCCACGATAAATCTCCTATTTCTTCCACAGGTGAGTGAACAATTTAAAAATTAGTGTTACTATCTTTTAGCTATGTTGTGTTCATTATTGTTAACTATTACTTGTTTTTAATAATAAAAGCATTATATGGACATCCTCGGAAATTTTCGAACAGTGTATATAGGGTTTATTTTATTTCTAGGGAAATTTTTGAACAATGTATATAGGGCCTCTTTGATTGAATCACTGTTTATTTTATTTAACCGAACAATCATTTCACATATATACATACTCTTTCAACATATATATGGGCCTCCTTTATTGAACAACCATTTTCCAAAATATTTAAGATTCGTCTACCCAATGTCCCTAAAAAAAGCAAAAAATATTTGCATTTTTTTTTTTTTAAATTTAGATTTATGCTTTTTTCTTTTCGTATTTATTTTAACTCCTGCATTTTACTATGTTGTTTCGATTAATTTTGATTTATTATTATTTTTTCAATTTTAGAACAATAATCTAAATTACTCAACACAATGTGAATGACAATTCTTTAAAACAAACTCTATTAAAAGACAAAGACCAATTCCCTAATATGTTGGCCTCCATTCCTTATTGAATTGAAGAACTCATTTAGTGATTCCACTAATCCGGATTTGATTCCATGATATATGAGATTTGATTCCATGATATATGGGATTTGATCCCATAACATAACATACGAAGTTCAAATTGTTTATGAAAGGCTGATAAGGTGGATGATAGGGTAAGCATGATTATGCATTGGTACAAATCAAATTTTTTTCTTGTTTATTATAGAACTCTCAACTAAATGAGCATCAATGAAACAAGTAATTGTTACATGATTAGTAATTTAATGTAAAGGGAATTTATTTTCAAATCTAATAGATATGATGCCAAATAATAATTCTATTGTAATAAATCTATTACTCATCCAATGTAAAGTTATGGTATATATGAGGAGTTAAAATACATTATTCAATGGTATCTTGGAAAATGGATATTGTATGAGTAATCATTTAAATGGGATGCTTTTCTTAGGACTATAAAATATATATATATATATATATTCTATGTAATACAATAATCATATAACATATATATATACATACATATTATATATACATATATATATATATACAATAATATTTAATATATTAGTTAATAATATATATATATATATATTCTATGTAATTTTCTTTCATATGGATACAAATTTATGATCATTTTGAATATTCATTTAATGAGGATAACAAGGATGTGGAGGAACCCTTGAAACCTAAGGCTTTAATGAATATACGATAGGATGTAATAATATTTTGAACTCTTGATCCTAAATATTAATATGTAGGTGTATCCATGGAAGAAACCCCTCAATCTATGAAGAAACTCAAGCGCATAACAATCAAGGGAATATCATTTAGGTGTGTGAAAATAAATCCACCATTTGCATAATATGGGTATTAATGGAAGCCATCTAGAAAGCTTTACTTGAAATCCATGAAAAACATATTAAATATATTTATAGTGTAGAGGAGTCAATACACAAGGAAGATTTAAAAACTTTAATGATATAGAAGTAGATCGTGAAGAGGAAAAATATGACAAAGGGTATGCCATTTATTCTTGTGGTGTTGTTATGTGATTTGATATTGTATATAATATAAAATATTGTATTCATAGGCGTATTGAGAAATTATAATATTAGTTATTAACTACTTTCAAAAATGAATGATGGTTCTCAATGTTATAGGATGATTTATTATGGCTAGAAAGTTATTTACTTATTATAAAATCAAAAAGAATTTTTTTCCTTCTACCTTGAGGAGGTGTAGATCCAAAATGAGTAAAGTGACATGACTATATAACTAATAATAATAGGTTTTCATCCCTAGTAATTGATATTGTTTTCTTAGTTAAATATGTTAATTTAAAAGTTGAGCACATTCTCTCTTATTGTCAACATTTAATTCTAGTTTTAAGATTTGTATAACAATGAGAATAGGTTGACCATATTGAGTTATGCATAAAATATTTTTTTCATAATGTTAGATCTTAATATTTTGGATTGTATTTAGATTTATCAATAAATAAAATATATGATTTTTTATCCTATTTCTGTCCACAAACAATATTAATATTAATGTTGTCTTGTCCATGTGGAGAAACTATCAACCCAACCAAGAAGGTCCATAATTGATTACATTTGCATTTTGAATTCCCTTAATATAGTATTCATTATACAAATTAGGTTAGCTATCTAATTATTATAAAAATAAGTTCCATTCAATTGCCAAATCAAAAGTAATCCTAGCTTTTAAAATAGTTATGTT
This sequence comes from Pinus taeda, assembly GCA_000404065.3. Lineage (NCBI taxonomy): Eukaryota > Viridiplantae > Streptophyta > Pinopsida > Pinales > Pinaceae > Pinus > Pinus taeda. The sequence continues at coordinate 8,605 of APFE030969690.1, forward strand.
TCTTCCATTGTTAGTTTATGCATAAACACGTAATAGAGCAAGAATATCTTGATATCGTGGCTTGAATTCTTGGTAAAACCAATAACTGATGGTTTTGGCATATGTATGATTTGAGTTTGAGTAAAAAATTGAAGCCTACTTGCATGAATTGAAATTACAAGACTGTCCCCATCATTGCAAGAAGCCAAAGATTATGGTTCTCTCAAAAATCCCACAAGGGAATTTTGTCCCCAAGCCAAAGCTATTATTAGAACCTGATATGGCGCACCCATTAATGAGTATCATTTCAAATTCTTCTCATTCAAAACCATGCATGTAAAATTGAAAAGTTCATTGAAACCTTGGCTTCATTAAGTGTTGACCATCATTAGAAGTAGAAATCCTTATGATACTTGTTTGAAGATTACTTGTGCTATAGCTTAGAGATACACCCTTATTCTTAACATAAAAATATCGTGTGACCTTACATGTGACAAGTATTACAATGAGAAAAGGACCACATGTACAATGTCATTAGTAATCTCTTAGTTGAATTAAAAGAAATGGCACAATGCAAAAAACATTGAATAGAGAAAGAAACTTTATGTCCAATGGTGAAAACCTTATAATATTAAAATACAAACCTCTCATACCTAATGCAGTGAAAAGGAGTTTACAACATTATTTTACAAAAAAAACTACTACATTTCAAAAAAATGTGCAAAGAGGGGCCGATAAGATTGTTAAATTGAAATTATTGAATTGGAAAATTTGTACTTTGTTTCGAAATAATAATTCTTATATTTGTGTTAAGTTGGTAATACACAATAAAAATAATAATTAAAATATTAATATGATGAAAGTTGATTGACATATAATTTATCACTTATTTTATCAATGAAAGATTTAAAGTCATTCTGAATAAATATTGATTTTGTAGAATGGGCAATTTCTACTAAGAGGAAACCGTAGGTAAATATTACTTTTGGGTCATTTTGGGTTATAATTTTTATTTTTATTTTGTAAATGTCTCATATGTTGGCATTCAAAATGTGTGTTGTATTCTTATTCTCATTTATATTTTCTATTATTGGTGATTATCTCATTTGGGAAATTATCTATAATTCTTGTAAATCAAGACAACTTATAATTACTCTACATCAAATTGAACTCGGCCTAGAGGATGACAAATTAGAAGAATCCTATTATTGTTGTATATTGGTTGCTTTAATAGTAGTTTTTGGATGATATTGTTTGCTTAAAGAGATATTTGCTTAATGTACCACAATTAGTTGCCATAGGTTCTATCATAGTGCATAGCATTCCACATATGCATTTGTGGAGTAACTAAAAAGGTAGAATAAAATATGAGATGAATTGATTCAAAAGAAACAGGTAGACTAAAAAGGTAGAAGAAAAATTGAGATGAATTGATTCAAAAGAAACATGTAGAAGAAAATGAGATGAACTGATTTAAAAGAAAGACCTATCAACCTAACTAAAAATATTAATTTTATTATTGTCGGCCTAAAGGTATTATATTATTATTATTATTATTATTATTAAATTATGAATTTCTATTATTGACCTTATTCATAAAATGTAAATAAACTAGTTGAAATCAGATCTACAACAAAAAGTAAGGTTGGTCTTATGAAAAAGTTAATAATAATATCTAAAAATCAATATTGTTTATCACATACATAAAAATTGATTTATTTATTTATAATTTTTATTTTATTTTTTTTCAAAATATAATGTACAAATTTTGCTTTAACCAATATACAAAATCTTTGCGTTCCCGTCATCTGCCATTGTGGAGTTCCATAATCTCATTCCTAGGGTAATTATTGTGGAATTCCATAATGAGATTCCTAAAAAGGTAGAAGAAAAATTGAGATGAATTGATTCAAAAGAAACATGTAGAAGAAAATGAGATGAACTGATTTAAAAGAAAGACCTATCAACCTAACTAAAAATGTTAATTTTATTATTGTCAGCCTAAAGATATATATTATTATTATTATTATTATTAAATTATGAATTTCTATTATTGACCTTATTCATAAAATGTAGATAAATTAGTTGAAATCAGATCTAAAACAAAAACTAAGGTTGGTCTGATGAAAAAGTTAATAATAGCATCCAAAAATCAATATTGTCTATCACATACATAAAAATTGGTTGATTTATTTTTTATTTTATTTTTATTTTATTTTATTTTATTTTTTTTATTTTTTTATTTTTTTTCAGAATATAATGTACAAATTTTTCTTTAACCAATATACAAATCTTTACAAGTTCCCGTCATCTGCCATTGTGGAGTTCCATAATCTCATTCTTGGGGTAATTATTGTGGAATTCCATAATGAGATTCCTAAAAAGGTAGAAGAAAAATTGAGATGAAATGATTCAAAAGAAACATGTAGAAGAAAATGAGATGAAATGATTTAAAAGAAAGACCTATCAACCTAACTAAAAATGTTAATTTTATTATTGTTGGCCTAAAGATATTATTATTATTATTCCTTAATTATTATTTATATATTAATTATATTCCTATAAATGTAAATAAATTTTGAAATAGATTACACAACAAAGTAAGGTTGGCATGATGAAAAAGTCAATAATAACATCCAAAAATCAATAATTGTCTTCACATAACATAAAAATTGATTGGATTGATTTATTTTTTTATTTTAATTTATTTATTTTTTATTTTATTTTTTTTCAGAATATAATGTAAAATTTTTGCTTTAACCAATATACAAAATCTTTGCAAGTTCCCCTCATCTGCCATTATGGAGTTCCATAATCTCATTCCTCGGGTAATTATTGTGGAATTCCATAATGAGATTCCTCGGGTAATCATTCGGATTGTGGAGTTCTATAATGATATTTTTGGCATTAAAATGTGAGGTTAGTCATAAAATGTGATTCCATATCATGCACAGAAATGTGAGGTTATATGGTGCACAAATGCCTAATTTATTATTATTATTATTAAGAAAAAAATAGTAACTAATTTTATCAAAAATTAATTGTAAATTTTAAAAATAAAATATAAATGACCACACACTAAAATAATTGGTTTCCTCTCACATGTTAACCTCGTATTACCTTTCAACATGTGTTCAAGTTACTAATTAATCCAAGTTTCTCAATTGTAATTGAACAAAGAAAACTTCATGGTCCCTTCCTTGGAAAACAACAATATGTGAGCTAAGATAAAAAGCTCAAAAATCTCACAATTCCTTTCTTTTATTCATAGACAAATTTCAACCTCATTTTCTATATTCAAATATTCAATCAAAAAGTGTATATAAAATGTATAAATACATTCCAGAATCTCTCTAAATATTCAATTATAATAGTACTTTAATAAATTAGTTAAATTTTCAATTTATATAACTTAGCTTATTTTAAAAAATATTTTGAAACAATAATATATTATTATTATTATTATTTTATAGTTTAAATAAATAAATACTCATTAAATTTGGGATTTAATTTTAAAATTATAATTTATTCTAAAATATTTACACACTCACTATGTAAAAAAAATTATTTTAATTTGTAAACTTTCATACCAAAACCAAAACTGTTGTTCAAAAACTAAAAAACACCTTTACTCAAAATAAATCAATTCTCAAACAAATATAAACCATTTAAAAGTAGAAATCATATAAGATGCATTCTTACTCCAATATAGTCGTTGCACATACTATTTAACATGCTATGACGGATTGGTTCTTCAACTTGTCTTGACGATGAACCACAGTGGTTGGTTCTAAATGCTTCAACAAAAGAGTATTTATGTGATTTCGCCGAAGATCTCTAAACAATGTTATGGATCACAGAACTCTAAATTCCTTAAAAATTTCAACATCAAAACGCTCAAAAACACTGAGAACTTCCTCTCCAGATATCACATGCTGATCTTTAATCCACCTTCCAGAGACTCAGGGTGTAACGGGAATTTGTTTTTGTGTGGCATCATTCTGTATTTCATAATGGTGGCGGCCTCGACACCTGCAAGCTTCATTAGTAGTTTCCCATTGGCGTTAGGTAAGAGATGCCTCCTGAGATAAAAACAAAAATAATAGTGGTCATCACATGATGCAAAGGATTTTTTCCTGTCATCGCATAACCCAGAGGGTCCTACTGAATGAATAGGACATCGACACCGTGCAAAATTTGATGTTAACAATTCACAAATTCACCAAAACGATATAAACCTTCACCTGTGCCGGTTGGGCCATTTTGGGCAGCGTTTCTTTTCACCTTCACTGTGAAAAAAGTTGTAAACGAATAAAAGATAAATGCAAGATATCAAATCCACAATGAAAAAACTGGTAAACCAATAAAAAATAAACACAAGATATCAAACCCACTATTCACATGGCCATGCTTAAAATGGAGAGGAATCCAGGGCAACAGGAAAAAGAAAAAGAAAAAAAATAATAATTTAAAATGCAGAACCAGAAACACCTCAGTCACATGTGAGGTGCACAGATGTCAAGATTACAGTATACCGTGAATGTGAAATAAGTATCGGAGACCTCGTCATCATAAAATGTTCGATGTAACAGATGTCACGGTGTGTCGAAACATAAAATGTCAGCGTAAGATGTGATGTGAAGTGTACAGATGTCATGCTTAGGTTGAAAAGGTAGATTGAAAAATAGATGATTGAATTGATTCATAAGAAGGCCTATAGGCCTAATAAAAAAATGAAATAATTTGAAGAAAAAAAAATCATTTAGCGTTTGTATTTGCATAAAATTTTCTAGAAAATGTAATGAAGTGATTAGGTCAATGAGAAGAATTAAACATTGCAACTGATTATGATTAAAAAAATCCATTTCACAATTTAATTGATTGTGATACTTTTAACAACAATTTTAATATATGTTATATTAACAATGATAATGATGTAAACTTGCAAGTTTTTATAGTTAATTAATATATTATTTGAGCTTTTCTA